>BLKM01003059.1:0-21058 GCA_013340265.1 Coptotermes formosanus
TACTACTACTACTACTACTACTACTACTACTACTACTACTACTACTAATGAATGCCCCTAATTATATTTGTTAAAACAATGTAACTAGCTGCACGGAAGCGTTTTAAAAAGTTACAAATGACAGAAAAATGTTCACTTGCAAAAGGAGTAAAAATTAGAAAAGAAATTATAGCAACTATGATAATCTTTGTATCTTTATTGTTCTTACGCAATAATAATAATAACCATAATCATAATAGCAATAACAACAGCAACGGCAACATCAATAGCAATAACAACAGGAACGTCTGGAGAAAGAGAAATGTTGCAGGATTCTTATTACACGTTGCATGTAAATGTAGCCTTTCCCTCTCTCTTCTTTGTACTTCTAGTAGGCTAAGCCATTTAGCTGCAGACATTCGTGACGTGAATACACAAGACCAGCTTGAACTATAAATTAAGTTCAGTCATTTGTAAACATTTGCATAAGCTACCAAATGTTCTGTCAACACAAATACATTACCTACTTTCTTCCTGAAATCATGTGACTTTTGTGGAGTCATAAGGTAGAAGTAACAAGTTTTTGGAATATTTAGCCTAATGTTTGACGTATTATTTGAGATCAATTATTGCTAAGAATACAGTTTCTTTTTGAAAAGAAAATAGTAAACGTCCATAGACTTTAACTGGTTTCTTACAGAAACCTGGTGAATTATGTTTGTTTTGGCTGGGCAAAATGTATTCCTGTATTTTATGAACAGAAGCTATCATTTTCGTTGTATTAGGTTATACTGCCTTCCCCTCCACCGATATTTGAAATTTCTGTATGCACTTCTCTTTATACAGTCATAGGGGATTACCCTGGTTATTTTTAGAAATGAAGCATGTTGTCTGAAAGGTGTTAAGAGATGCATACATTAAAACTGATGAAGACTTTTTCAGTTTACGGCAGAATATTGTATTAAAGAAATATCGGTACTGTGAAACCAAATATGAGTTGGTACAGCATTAGGCTTAAACGAGAAATAGGCGGGAGTGACTATTATGAAAGTAAGTACAACCATTCATAAAATACCATTACACTTAATGGAATAATAAAATAAGGAAAGGGAACTTGAATTCTTAAAACACTATTTGCATGTGGTTATCACAAAACATAATACAAAAATAGTGTAACACCAATCTAATTAATCATATCGATGCTGTTTGTTTTTAAGCCTACACTGTGTTAGTATTTTCCGTAACAATATGTGCCTAGTAACGCTGTTAATGAAGCAGGTTTTTTTCAAAGCGCAGCTGTCAATTGCGAAGATTTTATAGCGCTCGCTGTAGGTTAAAGTAATAGTGAGAACTGGGCATTGGTGGAATGCTCCTGAGAGCGGAAGACCGAAATACTGGAAGAAAAATCTGTCCCAGTGCCACTTTGTATGTCAAAAATCCAAAATGGACTGGCCTGGGATCGAAATAGGTCCTTGGCGGTCAAAGGCGGACGACAAACCGTAAGATCACAGATCATCTCGCCCGCTGAGATGGCAGGACAAGTTTTGTTCGGATTGCAAAATAAGTCCAATTTCCATCAAGAACGGTATATTCGAGAGGGATGCATTGACACCGATTATACACAGGCGCAGTGCTTTTTTTACTCTGTTTTTACTGTTTGACAGGGACAGTAATGAGGCGCAAAAATCACTTGCACAACAGAGTGACACCTTGTCAGTGACTGGAAAGTACACGTGAACCATATATTTAAATTTTAACTGAACAAAAACGGAAGTAGCGTATTTTTGAGGCAGAATATTTAAAGTAACGCGAACATTCCTAAAAACCTTATGCATTCTATTCTGTGTCGAGTAGAAAATTTTAACTTGCGAAATATTTATATTTTCCTTTAGAAGTTGGCATTTCGTAGATTCCCTGTTGCTAACCGCGAGGATTCACTAAAGTGTTTGTAAAAAGGATTCCATGAACCCTATACTATGCCGATTTAATACACATTGTTCACATTTTAATAAGATTTTTCTCTGAGATTCACTTTAATATTATCTTCCTCTTATTTGTTTGATTGTATGATATTTTTGGATACATTATATATGAATTTTGCGTCTCCACCTTGCATTTTTGTGGAATTTTATTTCTTCTAGTGAAATTATTTAATTCAGTTTCTTGATATGACTTAGGCTTATTGTTTGTATTTTTCTTATTGTGTTACCGTTACTCTTATGGCTTCTTATATAATAGCAACTGATGTGGCACTAATGCTGGAATTTCGTGTAAAATTAGAGAGAGAGAGGGGGGGGCAAGAGAAAGAGATGGAAGTGTTTTGTTTAACAACATAGCGCGGTGGGTAGATAAATGACGTGGTCGGACGATACTAGCACGGTAAAACCGACGAGTTCCTTACTTTTGTTACGTGTGGATTAAATTAAACTACATTAAATTATACAATGTACATTCTACTTCGTCAGTGTAAGCAAATGGTGATAATTATGGCCATCTGATCTGTGTTCCTAGAACACAACGTACTGATCCGTAGAGTCCGCGGTGCTTCCCAAAGGTGCTTACAGTGTTACCGAACATGGTCACTTTATACGTGTCCGTATATTGGGGTGGAATACGGATGTGGGCTTATTCATAAAATACTTTTAGGTGGAATACCGGGTAAGGCGGAGGTCGTATATGGAGAGTAATGTCCCGGGTAGAAAAACATTTTTCCATTCGTTGTGGAATTTTTATGTTTAAGTATTGCCATAAATCGGCTATCAACATCCTCATGCACTGCAATATGCAACAGTGGCCACTAGTTCCCCTCTCTCAACACATATTTCTTTTAAAATCGTTTCGAACTCAGTCCCCGTAGAATTTCAACTGTTTGAACACAACCCATTAGACCAACATTACACAATATGTTACGTTGGAGTGATCGAAAACACCAGAGTCATCTGTGACTGAAATCAATTGTGATAAGTCATTAATATCTTCTCTGTTGAGACCTTCAGCTCAAAGCATGGGCGTAACTTTTGATTTCTTCAGGATAAGTGCTGGCCTCTTCATGAAGCTAAGAAACTAACCCTTTCCTACCCTCTTCTTATTCTGGGAAAGTTTGTGCTTTAGTTTGTGTTGCGCTGCACAGTCGCAGGCAGCCTTTGTGTTACGACGTCTTGTCAGACCGAACCTCCCTTCACAAAGCCGAATAATTCTTGCTGCCAGGTCACTTTCTTTGCCAGAGTTGAATACTGTTTGGCCAACTTTTGACTTCCTGGCATTGCCCTCAGCAGTTATTCTGCCATGCATACGTTTTCTTTGTGCTTTGTAAAGTTCTGCTTCATGCCTGAACCCTCTGTCTGCCCGGAAAGCTTGTACAGCTTTATTTGTATATGATACCTATTACGGCTGCTCTGTTTTTTGTTTCCATATTAAAACAAAGAGAGCAGAAAGTAAAAAAAAAAGTGATTTAATTTATTAACTTCAGAAAATACTCGGTTACCGGAATGTTTTGTCGGGATCGCGTCTGATTATATCTAGTTATGTTTTACAACGGCACATGATGAAATTATATAAACGCAAAGAATGCCATGTGTTTAATTCCTATTATAAGATAACTTTTACACGTAGTACGTTCATATGCCTCCCGTTGTGAAAGGTTAACTCTATTGGGTAAGAGCGAAATAGGTTCCGTTTTTTCTCACGGTATAATTTTATTTTAATAATATATTCCGTAGTTGATTTAAGACACGGTTATTAATTGAATTCTTTCGGTCTTCCACTGCTGTTAAAAATGGTGCTTGTTATAACCGTGCATATAGCCACTGGTGAGAACAGCTTATTGCCTTCTCAGTGGCCTAAAAATGAAACGTCACATATTTCTCAAAGCAGGCCTAATAACCCTATTTGATTCATTAATATATATACAGATGTTTCGTATTACTGACAATCGACGTGACAGATTTACTCTTAGAGTACCCGAGCTAACTTTTCCCTCATTAAAAATTTAAAAGAGAAAACGGCAATTAGATAGTCCTGTGACGTATCTTCCTAAACTGTACGCTAATATCTCAGAATGTTACAATGTCCCTGATTTTTTCAGTTCACCATAAAATACAGGCTTCAAAACACGAACGGATCACTCAAACACGCCCTTCTGTGTACGCAATTTTTTATTAAGCACAGTTTTTAGAGAAACACTGAAGATGGCAGCACCGATCAGAATGCCACCAGTCAAACTGTCATGGAGGGTTAACCTTAAAAAAGCGCATTTGTCTGCTGGTCGAAATCGTCCGAACAAACCCTACAAAGAAATTAGGAATGATTGTAATTGTGACACGAATTTATGCTTACATCACTTCCGCTGTCGAGCTTCGACAAGTGGACAAACAGTTTTGCCTGCCTCATGAAATGGCCAGTCGATTTGAAAACCTGTCCTCTGGTTTGTCTATATAAGACTGAGCGATTAGTATGCTAGTTTAACGTACCGTCTTTTAAAAATTTGTTATTATGTATCCAGAAATGTAAGACTGAGTTTTCAATCCCCGGACACAAATTTATGTAACCACAATCTAATTTACGTTTTTGTAAAACAGAGTGGTCTGAAGATAACAGTTTAATTGTCGAAACATGTAACCTTAGAAGTACTGTAAAAATCATTATTTAAGGTTAAGGGAAGCTGTGGAGACGGAAGGAATAAAATAGGGGGTTTCATGAAATTCAAATACAACGGGATGCGGAACATTACGTTTATAAGGGGTCTTCTAATTCGAGAATCGAACACTGTACCTTCCGAACACGGAGCAGTAGCTCTGTCCTCTCTGCTACGCCATTTGCATTAGTGTTTACTGTTTTCTGATTTCAGGATAATGACAAGTCTTTAACTGATAAACCAAACGACTGTGGACACATTGAGCCTTTTCATGTTCTGACATTTTGATTCTAGTCTCTGAATGGCTTTCAAAACTTCGGAACTCAGAATGGTAATCGTGGACATTTCTTTCGAACTCGAACAACGCAGTGTCATCTCCATGTGTGCCTATAGGACAGCGTCTCTTTCTACAATGTCGGGTTTATGCCTTATTAAATCGCCTTTGAGCCGTGACGATTGATCCACTCCAGTGGATGCTGCTCACATAGAAGACACGCCATTTACTACGGCTGAGCTCTGTCGCCTGCAGTTAACTTTTACTGCTAGCATAAAATTTTTACTCGCCCGAAAGAGCACCCAAGCAATTTTAAAGCGGTACTGTATGCCCTTCAAGGTAAGCATAACAGGTTCATTGATAAGAAGAAATGGAATTGACCGAAAACCAAAGGAATAGTCAATGAAATATAAGATTTAAGCTTATACTGAAAGTTTTAAACTAAGAGTCTGTTTCGTAGTTTTGGAGAGAAGGATAAGATTTACTTAGGTCTACAATACGTTCAAGATTCGCACTTCGTTTCAATGACGCGTAACCTGTGGTAGAGATTGGATTTTAAGGGAAGGCTTCACTTTTAGCCTATTTTTCTTTCTTAAAAGGAAAAATGAGGGTTTAGGTCTTCTCGTAAGTCTGCGTTTGTGCCTGTGTGTCGGTTTAAACCTTTGAACTAGGTGACCGATTTTTACGAAACTTGGTTTGAATGTTATGCTGTAGGAGTCTGAAACGCTTCTGTGTGGAAGGTCATAAGTGCTGTGACTAAATGTAGATAGGTAGACGGAATAATTATGAATAATGTAAAATAATTTGAGTGGAAACACATCATGTGCTTTTTGTATAACACTAATATTACGAATACTGAATTAAAGTCCCTCCAAGGATTTTCCACTCCAAGTAGCCTAAGACACACCTAATAAAACGCTATTGTCTATGTTATTACTTAGTGTTACTAACCCTGTAAGGCATTGTGGTTACTTTCTCTGCCATCAAATTTAACAATAAAATTTCTTCATTTTACTCACGTGTATTTTATTTTTGTAACTTCTGTGGATCTCGGAACAAACTGTCACTATTTCCCTACATTGCGTTAACCGGATCGTTTTCATAGCCAGTGTGGCATGTGTTTACTGTGCGGTAGGAACTGGATCTTTAAATTAGTTGAAGTTAGGTTTCGCCCTTTGAGAGTTAAGTGTTTCTGTTACGGTGTCCATGAGATGTGTTTGGCACAAGTGTATTTATTTTCGTGGAAGGAAGTTACGCTAATGCTTCCATTATAATTACACGGTTTGATGTGTTGAGCGGTTGTCCTCATCGTCGGGGTCACACTGAAATGTAATTCTTTTTTTGTTTTTATTAAATTACGAGAGTATTGAAGGAGGAATATTTTAATGATTTAGGTCTTCTTTAGTATTGTGATGGATTTTGCTTAAAACATTTTACACTATTCGTCTACCGTACATGATAGTAAGTAATATCTGTTATTGAAAAATGAGGAAAAGTTAACTTTTATGTAAACCGTTTTCTTTGTTTCAGGTGAGTTTAACAAGCATTACCGCACACAATGAACACCTGCTTCTGTTCAGAATACAAAGTAAGTGAACATTTCGGATTTATTTAATTTATCCTGTATGGGGCTTTGGAGTTGGAATGTCTAATGATATTTTTCTGTGATCTTCATATCCAAAATAATGTGAAGAATGGGTGAGAAATGCAGTTGGAAAGACGACACGATGGATGTGGTGGTGGTGGTGATGCTTGTGATGATGATGATGATATTCATTGATGAAAGCCAAAATATAAACTCTATAGCCACATTCCTCGAACTGCAGTCGGCGGGAGACCGGGCTGTGTAAAATATTTCTGAGGCTGCGTCATAGCAGGTGGTAAAGCATATCCTTAGGCAGCTGCTATAAATTTACTAGATTCTCCTCGCAACATACTTCCGATTTAATACTACAGTAGGAACTATTTTCTGACATAGGACTGATTGCCTTCAGATTTCCATGCGGCACGAACACAAAAGCCGGCCGCTGTCCGCTGTGTTACTGCCGCTTTTCAGGGTTAGAGAGAAGCGAAGTGTATATTCTTGAGGTAATTAACAATAACTACAAACACTGATTTCGGAGGAGGCGCAGTGTCCGTATTCTGAGGTGGCAAACTTCTCAGATCCCGCTTCCAATACACTGCTCTCGTAAATGGTGAGTAAACCTGCACAAAGTTTGCCCGTGGAAGTCGGGCTCTGTCAAGTTACAGGATCTTCTATTGTCTTCTGCTTGTGAGAAGGTCGACCGCGTTACCTGCCTCAAAATTCTGCTTGAAAGTAGGATTGAACCTTATGGAGAAGTTGCATCGGGAGGGGAACTTCGAAATCTTGGCATTTAACATCTCCGGGCCTTGCATCCCTGGTACTAAGTATGGAATTGTGTAAAGCAACGGAAGTCGAGAGTGATAAGCAACAATACCAAGCATCTATAGCTAATCGAGAGGTGAAATGCGTAGTATTCAGATTAACACCTTAGACCAGGCCTGCTCAACCTTTCATGTGATGCGGGTAGCCTCAGCAAAATTTGGTCTGCACGCGCGCAACGTGAAGTTCAGCACACAGAATGAAGAGTGAATAAGTATACGTATAATTATAATGTAATTTTACCTGTGTATTTTTTCGTACATCATGTGCAATACAAAGGTAATAATAATAATAATAATAATAATAATAATAATAAGGAAACATTTATAAAAAATATAATTTAAAACATAGGCTAGAGTGTCGCTGTTTTTAGTACGTGGTTTGCAAGATAAGTCAGTAACATAACGTATGCCTCCATAAATAAACAGTTCAAAAGTTTTCAAAACTACGTCGGCCTTCTATAATCAGCTTTGCCAAGGGAAATGTTAAAAGTCGTTTTGTCATTTCAAATATCTGCTTTGGCAACGTAACGCTGTGTCAGTCGGCGGCAGGTTGCCCGCCGTGTAGGGTTTAGCGGGCCTGCGTTAGA
The DNA here is from genome assembly GCA_013340265.1 of Coptotermes formosanus. Lineage (NCBI taxonomy): Eukaryota > Metazoa > Arthropoda > Insecta > Blattodea > Rhinotermitidae > Coptotermes > Coptotermes formosanus. Next base: position 7,880 of record BLKM01003059.1, read on the forward strand.
CCTTCTCAGTCGGGTGCAGTTGGACTTGCATACCGGATGTGTGTGGTACTGGGGGGGCCCCCCCCCCCCGCGTCTGACACTGAACTTCATTGATAACGGAAGCAGACCTTCGCAGTTTCTCTGCATTTCGTACCTCATCAGCGTACGTAGCACTGAGAACTACAAAACGAAACCTTACATGCAAGGACACAGTGAAGCTTAAAAGCTGCAAAAGAGGCGACTTTGTTCATTCTTCGTATCTGATTCCGTACCTCACATACACAAACAAAAATTCATCAGAATAGGTCTCCATTTTCTTAAATGTAAAGTGTTAACCAACTCAGCATGTGGAGGCACTACGTGCATCACTGTACACAGCCCCTGCGGTGTGTTAATTATTACTGTGCAAAACAGATGAAATTGTGTTAACATCATAGCAGCTTTAGGGTAGACGCAGAAAGATAACGGCGTCTTGTGAGTATGGTGTGCTGGTAAATGTTACATGCAGAGAAGTGTAATCGCGTAATTGCTCGTATTTTGGTGGCAACTTGTAATAGCGGCACTAGGGCTAAAAAATATTGGACTTTTTAATAAGTTCTAAATCTTCCTCTTTTTTCACTTTATGTTCGGTGGTTTTGCTAAATATATTCATTTTGAGTTTATGCGAATGTTTACTGCAAAGCACTGAGTTCCGGGTTCGCAGTTTTTGACTCTACGTGTTTTTCTTTGTTGACTACACCCAAGAATACGTCCATTTAGTCATTCTGATGACACTTCAGACGTCGAACTGTTTGTGAGCTGAAGTATCCCTATTCACATGTTTACAATTATTAATTCCGCGATATCATTTTACTAATGGGACCGACTATAGTAATCAGCATTTATGGATATGCATATTTCATAGGGTTGTCGCCGTCCCAAGGTCCCTTTAGAATCAGGACCGACGGAACAAAGAGGGTACCATGAAGAAAGGAAATGGCTGATTACGGTAATAAAGGAGAAACTCAGAATTTTACAACCCCACTGGAGAAATTACGTGTACAATTGTGTTCGTTTAATGTGAATACTGGAGGAAGTATGCCGAAACAAAGGAAACGAAATCCAAACGGTAACACATTAATAATGAAACAACCGAGACCTGAGTAAATACATAAATTGAAAGTTAGTGACGGGGATAGCTGGAAAAAGAAAGCTATGGAAGGAATGAAGACTCAGTGGGGAGAATGGATGACAGTATAGGAAATATCCCCATTTTTGAGTAACAGGAGGTAACGCGGAAGTTCGCGAAGACGGTTGTGTACACTTTAGTACCGTGACAGTTTTCGCCGTATGCACATGCCACTCCAAAGTACTGTGTATCAGAGTTCCATATTCTTTTTATATACATCTGATCTACACGGAACAACTTACAATTTACTTCTCAATTCTCGTACATGACATACAAGGTGTTAGGAACTGAGAACTTGTAAATTAGTTATTTACGTTTTATACAAGATCACTTGATGTACAGACTCCTGATGATGGCCCCACAGGGATCGAAACATGTAGGAGTTTTTAATGTTTTAATATAATATAACTGTGTAAGTACAAAGATCACGCATTTGTTGGTGAATTATTGTAAACTGACAGGTATATACGTTTATGGCAGACGACCTGTTTATTTGGCCTGCTTCAGTAGCATTCCATCCTACAGACAGAACTCAGCCATATTTTATTGACAGTAATACAATAGCAGAAGGGGCTGTACCCTTACAGCATGCCGTATGAATCACAGCGGTCACACATACTGGCAGCAGGCGTGTTATGTAGAATATTTTGAACAATTCTTCGCCTAGTAACGTGTCTTTCTAACCTTTACGTGTTTTACATGAATATGTACTATTTTTCACGTAGTCTATACGAACTATTGCTAAAAGCTCGTTCATTCGTTGTGTCGCTAAATAATTGTCTAAATATTTGTGAAAATGCGTGATTCACTGTAAGAGTTCGCATCGCAGCCGGTCACCCACCGGGACAACTCACCGTCGTCTACCGCTGAATTTAAGAAAATCTGGAACTGTGCCTCGACAAGAAAGCCCAGGTCCTTGGAGGTCTGTAGGGTCAGTCTTAGATGCTGCATAAAGCGTCCGATATATTCCACAGAACGGATACTGCCCAACATGCTACCGGTAGTATTGAAGACTCGTTAAATCGAAAGGCGATATTTATTTCCTGGAGTACACAACTATTTTAAACACGTGCATTATTATTTGAACAGATAATGGTCTTACTTTTCAACTGCTGGAAATACGTACTTACTGTTGTTAATGTAACCAGCACAGAGATGTGCAACTACAGAATGAGGGGAGTCTTGCTCCTATATTACTAAACATTCACAATAAGAAAACGTTTTCATACAAAATTGGTAAATCAGAATGAGGATATATTTTGTATTATGTACAGTACAAGTGTTTTAGTCTTTATTCAAAAAACTTATAAAGGCAGTTTGTTTGCGGCCTCAAAGTAAATTGACTCAACTGCAGGCGGTGTGGAACCCAGTAAAATGTTTTTTGAATTTCATTCAGTGCTGTGTGAGGTGGAACATGTTAGCAGACACGTACGCCCTTTCCGTCAGACTTTACACACATTTATATGACGCTGAAAACATTTTCAGAGAGTGCCGTTCTTTCGCAAGAGGAGTTTTTTTTGTTGGATTTTCAACAGTCATTAAACTACTGTTTCAATAAAAGACTCTCAAAAGCCAGAATGTAAACATTTCTGCGGAAAGCAGGAAACTTAGACATATTAGAAGACGAGAGAAAGGGGGACAAGGGGCAGGAAATGTTAAGAAGTTGTGTTATTGTGTTATTCAGCGAAGAAGAAATAAAAGTAAATTTTATGATTGAGTGTTCAAGTGTGATAGCTGTTATTATCCACTCATGGATTGTGCACGCGTGGTAGCTGTTGCTATCCACTCACGGGGTGTGCAAGCGCGATAGCTGTTGCTATCCACTCACGGAGTGTGCAAGCGCGATAGCTGTTGCTATCCACCCACGGAGTGTGCAAGCGCGATACCTGTTGCTATCCACCCACGGAGTGTGCAAGCGTGATAGCTGTTGCTATCCACTCACGGAGTGTGCAGGCGTGATAGCGGTGCCTGTCCACTTACGGAGTATGCAAGCGTGATAGCTGTTGCTATCCACTCACGGAGTATGCAAGCGTGATAGTTGTTGCTATCCATTCACGGAGTGTGCTAGCATTGTAGCTCTTGCTATTCATTCACGCTCTTTGTTTTGTTTTAATTAATACTGCATGCATACATACATATACGATTGTAGACTATGTTAGTACGACAGTAGACTCTGAATGTATGTCTGGGATGAGAGTTTTAATAATCACAGTAAGAAATTTTCTTCGATTACTTACAGAACTCTGTGACATTGAAGGTTACACAGAGTGGTGATGGATGATTCGTTTTGTCTTTGATATGATGTTTCAGAGGACCTTACAGCCTCCATATTCAGAGTGTGATTAGTCCAGGTAGATAACTCAAATCTAGCTAAGTGATGGTTGTTAGGATGGTAACCGTTCAGTATATTTTAGCCCTGTTGCCTATTTATTATTATATTATATTAGAAATTATAAGAAATTCTTATGTGATAAGATATTGAAAATGTTTTGAGTGGAAGGACCCCAAATTTTTGGTTATTAACGTTTTTCTAAGAAATCTCCTTTTCTGTTAGAGATTGAAAAAATTACCCTAGATTCATTTTATTCCAAGCTCGATCTCATGTGGAGTTAGGAGAAGTGAAAGACTTGTGAGGAAAATTTTCAAATTTTGAGGACCCGTATGCGAATACCCATTTATTGCACTTTTTATGCTAAAACTTAAGACTGTTATTCCTTTACTTTCTTTGTTAAAATCTATCTTCATATTTCTATCAGTTTGTCCACCAAAAGCAGCAGCTTTCGCATAAATGCACACCATTTCGGGCCGGGCCCACGAAGGGCAAGATGTTCTAGTTAAGCCCACACTTGTTGACAATGAAGGCACTGTGACTGGCAGCTGACTGCTCGAGGCGGCCGACACACACCAACTTGTAGGTCAGAGAGGTCTGCACTTGTTCATTTAAAATCACTCGAGTGCCTAATACACCTCACTTGTGATTTTGAAGGCGTTTAAGCGGTGCGTATGTTGTTTTAGTTTCATATATGCTTTATTGTTAACTGCATAACTCATAAGATGCATAAATAAGAGACTGACAGTAAATGGGTTCTGTCTCATAATTTGTCGTGCACTTAAATATTTGAGGCTTACATTTCACACTTTCATATCTTATTATGATTGTAGTTACTGACGATTTTAAATGTTTATGTATATATTTTAAAATTTTAAAGTTTGTTCAAGTGAGTGTAATTTATATGTACATATGAATCATGCATGTCTTACATCATACCCGCAGACGTTGATGCTGGGTTACTTACTTCTGTTACAAGTCCTAAAATATTCCTGTTTGTTTCACACTTCAAAGTTCCCGGAATGTTTCCATTTCTGATCAGGGAAAAAGTAAGAACATTGCAAGCGGCCAGTAAAGCCAAGTGCTTGTGGAACTGGGTACCCAGTGTCGCTAGGAGTGAAGAGTGATGTCACGTGTCAGTATTAATGCTTCATGCGCTCACTTCGATACAGAGCAGAAGAATAATTCACTAGGCATGTAATCTGTCTCTGACGGATTAGCCTCTCGCGTTGACAGCAGTGACATACAGCAGCGCTCAGCTGAAATGGAAAGAGGAAAGTTTGCTGTTTTCAATTGATGTGGTTGTTCCGATGAAAATGGGAGTGGATCAATAACAAAAAATTGTTTATAATAAATTTGAGTGATAATGGCACGCGTACGGGAGCCGGAATAACGTAGTCAGTGTAGAGACTAGGCTACAGGCAGGGCGGTCCAGGGTTCGAATCAGGGTAGGGACAAGAGACTTTTCTCCGAAACGTCCAGACCGGCTTTGGGACACACCCAGCTTCCTATTCAATGGGAACCTGGGTTCTATACGGGGGCAAAGTGGCCGGGGCGTGATGTTTACCGCCTACCTCCAGCTAGTACCGAGGTTAAGAATGAGTGAAGCTACCATCTGTTTCCCCTATATGCCTCCACGGCTTGGAGAGGGACAACTTGATCTTTACCTTTTGCTGTGGTTTCTTTCACAGATCTCTTATTCCAAATAAGTTCGGAAGAAAAGGACAAACAGCTTCTAAGCGAGACACCTTGATCGTAGCACCGACTGTGTTAATGTGCAATGAAAAGCATAACTGCTAACACTAAGTCGTAATAGTAACCCTGCACTTAATGAGTGTGAATTAGAGTGAATGGAGTAGTAAAGTAGCTATATTTGTGCGTAATGTGTCAGTAGGCATATCGAAATTGGAGTTACGTTTTTAGAGGGCAGTGGTTACAATACGTACCGCCAGGTTGATCTCTAGAAGCGCTGCATTTTGTTTATACAGCGTATTTGTGTTACTAAAATTGAAACGCGCATTTTTCTCTGTGAGATACGAAATTAATCCTTCTGTAAATCGCATATTAATTTGACCCTTCAAAGGATTGATACCTGTATACACGAGTTCTACTCTAATGTTCTTTTTTTAGCAATCCTTAAGCATTCTGAAGCAGAGATACAGTTTAGGACGACTCCAGACTTGTCTGTGACTCAATTACCGGGTGTACTTAAAACGAATTCTCTCAAATTATTTAGGCTGATTGGCGTTTTCTCTTGAAATGGTGACGGACTGGACTTCACGTGTTTAACGCTTTCAAATTTTTATAACCGCAAATATATTTATGATGGGAACATACAGTCTTTAATGAGAAATTGTCGATTTCATAAGCTTTTCATAAAACAGACTTCACTTTTTTTTTAAATTAAGCAGGAGTAGGTAACAGAGCTATTAATATTCTAATAACGGAACCAGGCAGTTCAAACTTCCCAATAAAAACTCTCCATTGGATACGTTCTTGATTCAATTTCATCCACCTCCCATGCTAACAATCTCCAACCATAATATCCGTTTTAATGTCATCCTCCAGTCGTCTCCGTAAAACAACTCCATCGTACAATACCGTACTTGAGCAATACATAATTAAATGTACTGAGCTAGCAAGATACACTTACTGTTTTTATTTGTCCTACGGATCTAGAATCGTGTTGACAAGAAGTCAAACCGTACTATGCACTTTAATATTATCCTCGTACTTACACAAAGGCCTGCCCGTGGTGTGTTATGTTGAGGTTTTAGACACGTATTTGGTAGTATTGTGTCAGACTTAAGAGGATGCAGAGTATGATGCACGGAAATATAATGCCACCGCTGATTGTTTTCGGCCTTTGAATCATGCACTTCTGCACGCGGTTCTTTGAATGCAGTCTGCACTTATACTGTCTAGGTATCAAGAAATGGAAGAGAGGTTGGCCCGATACCTGAAATGGAGTAATGCGAAAGGGCGCAGTGCAGAATGTGTTCAGAACCCGATTAGGTCTCCTGGCAGGTGTTACAAACGGGGGCATGAGACCACAGTGGACGGGAAAAGACTCTTGTTTGAGAATATCGAAGAGCCTAATAAAATTACTATTCGGGGAAGAAATTCAACTTCGAAGATTCAAGTCGTATGTTTTCAGGGGTGTTTTCTCGTGTCGTTTGGTCAATAGTTGCGAGTCTGCAAGCATATACCGACGTTTCGAAAGATTATAGTGCCCTCATCTTCAGGATCAAGCAGTGCAAGAACTTGGACGAATCTTTACGTCAGTAAACATGGCCTAACATTCCAGAATACTTGAATCTTGAGAAAAAAGTGCCAGAACCTGAAGTAACGGAAGATCTGCAACGCTTTGCCGCAATATTAAAAGTTTCGTCCAAGGTCATCGCATATTTAATGCGCATTACATGACTGTTGTCGAATCAATTTACATGCTACCGGTCGTCCACAAGTCGGGGGAGGCAATGCTGTCCGCTGATTGGTCATCTTAGAAAAAACAACGATATTCGACCAAACCGCACACATTTCATGCGTGTGTACCGATGAAGACCTATTCCGGATGCTGTTCCTCGCTTCCGTTCCTGCTGTTAAGCTTCCAAAAATACATCCACAGCCTCAGATCCAAATATTTGTGAGTTTATCATACACGGGGATACAGATGCAACTTTATAATGTGCAGAAGGAAGAGGCTCTGCGGATTACTAGAAATAAAAGAAAGGTACTTGTTTTGCAGTTTCTGACTTCATTGTATGTGTCACATATTTATGTACAGTATAAGCCCTCTACGTACGTGATTAAGGTTTACATAACAATGTATACTTTATACATATATCTCTAATATATCTTTCAACATTTTGTCTTTAGTTTTGTATGTTAGGCTTGCAGTAGTAACAGAAGCGACATAGCAGCTCTGAAAACACAAGAATGATAATTTTTGGGCGTAGGACACAGCTGCGATTTATGATCATTTTCTTTAAATTCCAGATGACCCTTGTGCGGCATGTCAGTGGTAGTGTTATTAGAATTCAGGTTTCCTGGAGCCAGAGTAAAATGGCGGTAGGTTCTGTGTTATCTGGAAGGGTCTCCATGTTGGCGTAGGAATGTAGAAGTGTGACATGGTGGGTGGAACAGTTCTGTTGAGTTTTGTTACGCACTTTAATGGGAATGAACCAATTCATTCAGAGTAATTTGAAGTATAACATAGAGTAGACCAGGCGGCACACATTCTTTTGCTCCTAGGCAGTTCATTTAAATGTACATAAGAGGGTTAAAGTAATTTACTTTACACGAATGGCGCGCCGTCATAAACATTAACACTTTGCAGTGTCTAATGCAGTAAAACGTAATACGACATCTGCTAAGCTTAACGTAGTCTACTAATGCGTAATGTAATAAAGCATTATAACGACCTGGGCGACATACTGAAGAGCCGCTGAGGATATGATGTCAGCCTGAAGGTGCGGAGCGCAAAAAATGCAAATGGGCAAGAATTTATTATGAAGACAAAGAAAATTAAAGTTAAGTTTCTTAATGATGCATCGTCTATGGTAATTGTGCCATATTGCAGTTAGAAACAATAAAAGCACACATGTACTGGTGTTAAGAGCACCTCTTTGTTATTGTTGTTCCGCCACGTTTCAGTCTTTCTGGTCCATTATCAGGAAATGCAGATTTTGTGGCAGTAGTAAACTGGACAATAATCTGTCAATCATTATTTACATTATAAAATACAAATAAGTGTTAAATAGATTGCTGTAAACTTTATTAATACGGGTGAAACCGTTGCAAATGTATTCCCTGACAATGGTCCAGAGGGGCCGAAACCTGTCTACACAACAATAAAATTGAAAGTTATTATCATCCATAAGTGTGTACAAAGATGTTTTTATTTAAAACAAAGAAAATTTTATGTATAAATAGACACAGTCAGACAGCCAAACAATATTTATTTTATTAAAGATTAAAAGTTAAAACATTAAAACAACCGGTTTCAGGGTGGTTTACGCCATCTTCAGGTTTTCAAATTTTCAAGAACACGTATAGATTTTACATAGTCTAGTGTAGCTGTTAAAATTAGCGAAAGGCCTTTCCCTTTACATAAGTACTATGAGTACATTATACATTTTGGACTAGTTTCCTATCTATAATGTACTCATAGTACTTACGTAAAGGGAAAGGCCTTTCGCTATTTTTAACAACTACACTAGACTATGTAAAATCTATACGTGTTCTTGAAAATTTGAAAACCTGAAGATGGCGGAAACCACGCTGAAACCGGTTGTTTTAATGTTTTAACTTTTAATCTTTAATGAAATAAATATTGTTTGGCTGTCTGACTGTGTCTATTTATACATATATTAACAACAACCAACGGGGATGATGAATATCAAAACAAAGAAAATTAACTTTAGATACGTGTTTTTAATTAGGAAAGACTTTAAACGCCTGAGTTAGAGGCTGCTGCATTTTCATTAAAAGAGTGTTCAACAACGTAATAAAGTTAAGTGTAAAATATTTATTAGTTGGGCATAATTTTGATTTTTCTGCCCAAGTCTCATTAAACTTTTCGCTTTGTATCCTCTTAGAATACAAACTAAAATGTAAAGGCTTTCCACACAACGAACAAGCTTGCCCATACTAACGCTGCTGACCTTCCGATAGGTGCTGCAGTCATCCCTTCTGGCTATGACGCAGCAGCATCGAGTTGTGAACATGAAACTTGTCTGAGCGAACGTATGAGGGCAAAGCTGGCATCGACGAATGTAACTTTTGTACCTGATGGTACTACACAGCAGTGGTGTATTCACGCTTTGTTTGAACATCAAGTTGTTTTATTTTTAGTCCTTCACTGTAAATGACAATTGCTGGAATGATCAATTTACGTTGCTGCGCTGTCAGTACTCATAACAACGCTACTTCACGGTGCTTTAATTTAGGATAATTTGCTACACCTGTGTGCCTACGATTATTCACACTTACTGTTCATACTAAATGGTCGGCTGACTTGAAATAAATTATAAATTTACACGCAGCAGAAAACTCATCTGCGTAATAATATGTTTACATCTCTAAGAACGACTCTCGACCACTTTCATATGTATGTATTTACTCGTTGAATGGTGACCACGTGCCAAAGAAATTCAAAAGTGGGACCACGTGTTCTCGCGGCAAGCATCAGGCTTAAGATACCGCTATGAGTCACGATCCTGCACGCCGGAAAGTCACAGATTTTGAATTTTGTTCTCTTGATTCGACGAAGCTCAGTTTGTAAACCTTCAATTGTGCAAATAGGATGATTTGAGTCTGATAGGCTTTAATTTACATCTTTCGATCCGGTTCAGTTCGGTAACGCTTTTAACATAGGTAGAACATTTGTTTCGGAATTGAGTTATTTCTTATGTTACTCATCTCCTTGCATTAAAATCAATTTCAGAAATGAAAACCAAATAATGCACAATTTTTGCACTATTTTTTATGTTTTATCGCGAATAAAACATAAATAGGATACAAATTGTGAATTTAATTGATTTTCATTTCTGAAATTAAGTTCTTTTCGTGCATTGCTACCGTTACGTACGTCGAAGAAAATTTTGCCCATGCCAGGGTGAACACCTTTGCGGCAAGCGGCATTTTCCACCCAATCTCCTGGCACTTGTTACTGCCTAAACTGGATTTACTGTAAAATTTGACAATTTATTGTCTCATCATGGGAAACCTGCCCGAGTTGTGAACTGCGGTCAGTGGTAATCGACATTACTGTGTACGAATCTTGGCCAGGACAAGTTTTCCATGACTGAGGTTCGCCCCAGCTCGTCCGGTACATTAAGGTATAGTTTCTAAATTTAGACCACCTCGTTTACTTTCACACACTTTGCAGTTTGGTGTCAATTGTCATTAGACACTCCAGATCTATATACGGGTCTGCTGATGGCATCGTTAAATAAAACACACATAAATAACATATAGTTCGTAAAGTATTCCTTATTCGTATATAACCGTAGGTCTAATGCAAGAATTCTCGAACCTAGGATTGCGACGCTTGCTTGGGCTGCTACAGCTATCTGGTGTGTCATGACCTCTCAAAATAATCAAGTGAATTTCGTGGCTTAGGACGCTGATTAGGTGACCGTTCTGTTTATGTTGCAAGGCCAATATGATTTACCTCGTTCTGGGTAGTGGACGATATGTTTGGGAACTGGGCTAAAGCGTGACGGCGAACCGGCTGCCGAAACAAACATGTGATCCATGCGTACACGATTTGGCTCCTAGCTCACGTCACTTTCATCAGTCCTTGTTATTCTGCAGGTTCCGTGGTTGAAGTCTCGTCCTGGAAACCAGGTATACTTACTGATTTCTTTCCCCCTTTAGAACTTCCGGGTCACTTGTGACTCACTCACGTCAACTGAGCAGAGCCTTTCTTGAGAAACGGTGGTTCCACAAGTAGCAAATACATTTCCCTTATTTTATGGAAGCCGAGTGTTCATTACCGTGTTTACAAGAGCCGGCTGCTTGTTCCTATCCTGAGCCACGTGAAGTCGCTTCTGTGACGGCACTTAACCAATAGGCCACACTTGCTTTCTTCCACATCGTTTCCAATTTGGCATTTACTAATAATTCTGTCATTGGAAGCCATCGACATGTAACCTTAGCTACTAAAGCGTCTTTAAATAAATATGGAATACAAAATTTAGTTCCGAAAAACTGATCAGACTTTTCAAACAGAAGTGCCTATCATTTCCGAGATATTTCCTGCTGTTCCAAATTGTCTCTTTTGCTGTGGCAATGCATTTTAGCACTGTATGGTCAGAGCTGTTTCTGTGCTCATAAAGTATTTTCGCCATTTCATTTTGTTGCTTGCCTTCCGAACTCCACACACCTCCGATATAACAATTAGTCAACTTCTGAAATTTTAAATCCTTTGCTTTTTGTGACTAGAGTCCCAGTATTTTTACCTATAATGTATCCAAGTCTGTTTATTTCTTGAAAAATGCCAATCTCGATTGTGCAAGGTGCAAACTTTTGTGATATTGTCAAAAGTGATTGTACTTCCATTTCTCATCTACGAAAGTTATATCTATAGCATTGCTAGACCCACTGACATCAAAGGAATTCGCTTTTATTGCTTATACGGGAGTTGGCAACGAACTGTTAGGCTCACTTTATAATGGACTGTTCCTTTAACGAATGTGACGGGGACTTGCTACTAGTGTTCGCCTTTCTATTCTGCTTTACGGTCTCCTGTTTTGTCACGGACTTTTCCTTTGAAACAAACTAAATTACATTCGTACAAAAGACTATTTATAATGTCACTGAAGGCAACGTAGTCATCATGTGTGCGGTTTCTAAGGCGCTGAGGGCTTAGAGTGAGATCTTCAGCATTGCAACACCGCGTGTTTCGGTACGTGGGACCCACGTTTCGGAGGAAGCTACTGCCCCCTTTTTCAGGACTAAATTTGGCAACGACCCACGATATTACATGTTACCATAATCCATAAGACCGCTACCTAAAAATTAAGAATTTTTTAGGTGTGTGCTTCCAAACTTTTGGTTTGAGGCTCTTTACATACATGATTAAAACTGGTTAAGACCTCCTGTACCAGCAAAAATAACTTAGAATGTGTGTAGGAATTTCAAAATACAGGTTTCATTAAGATTATAAATGAGTTGCAATGAGGTCTGTCAAGTACTTCCCCTTTAAAGTGTATATCTGTACTGTAACGTGACCTCGCGTAGCATTAAGATACTTTGAGCGCCTTTGTTGTCGTTCTATTCATTGGCGACCTCCGCACCAGGCTCCAATTTTGGAGGACTGTGCCTTAAAGTACACAATACCACTCAAACAAACACACGAGTTAATGTAAATCAGACTACTTTCAATTTAAGTACTGTAATTTTTTCAGAACTTTGTGGTAACGAATTATCTGTTGCATTGGCATCAACATTCCCATTAATACTTAAATAATAACAGCCAACGTACACGTATTATGAAATGTGTAACAGTAACTGTTTATTCACACGTTTGTGTCTTTTGGTTTATCATTTAGCCATCACCAGAGAAACGCAGAAGTGTACATATAGAAATATTAAGATTCATACAGATGACACTTAAAATTCGAGAAGTGAAGCTTTGACTTTAATGTGTGTGTGTCCCTTTGATAAAATACTTATTTTGTAATATTGTATAATCGTCTTTTTTGTTTTTTGGATTTCGAATTGCATTCAGGTGTTTCAGTAGCTTTGTTTGAAAAGTGCGAATTTGTTCATGTTGCAGTAGTAACTGTTCACACACATATAATTAACATATGTACCATTGCGACTTCGCGATGTTGTACCTACGTGTATCTGTAGATCACTATCCAATAAATAAGTTGTGAAAGTCCCAGTTCGAAGTGCTGTGATCAGGAATTGGAGATGCATACGTCATTTCCGCGTGTGATGCTTGTGTGGCAGCAGCATGGCTTCCTGTGTATCCTGTCACTCAGTTTAATTTGTAATTGATGAACCTAACATGAACGTAGTTATTTAAATATCTCCATATGTATAAGCAGCGGCCCGCGTATATGCGTCCATGCGTGTGTGTCTGTACATGCACCATGCCTATCCGTATGTTGAATAAACAAAACTAGGAAACATTCAGTCTGAATAATTTTGTACAATTGAATCAATCCAAGCCTATTAAACACTTAAA
>BLKM01003063.1:0-70968 GCA_013340265.1 Coptotermes formosanus
AAGGAAACTTGACCGTAATTTTTATATTTTCAGTCATATATTCAATTATGACTTCCCACACAATATTGAAGAGTATGTGCATCGAGTTGGCCGTACAGGAAGGGCTGGGAGGACTGGTGAATCTATTAGTTTGGTAACAAAACATGATTGGTCTCAAGCTAAGGAACTGATTGCAATTCTGGAAGAAGCTAATCAGGTAATATTTTATTTCAGTTATGTCTGGAAGTACAAGTCTGTTTACAGTATATTTTGAAACCTTGTACTGTGTTCTATCAACCACTCAGTGTTGACAATTTGTCACTTTAAATAACTTGAGGATGGAGGAGGTGTGGCTGCATATGTACCAGCAAATTCAGGCTTAGACTGAAATGACTAATGTATACAGTTTTAATAAAACTGTGTAGCAAGATGTGATGTCTGCTAAATGTAGTTCCTGTATATTCCACATTTTTTAAATTAAAAATGTGTGAACACTTCAGATATAACATTTTTGACCTTCTGTGTATCTTGCATTGCAAATCTACCAGTGAAAAATGTCCTTATTCTGTGTTCCATAAGTACCTGCCTTCAGATTCAAAATCAACAGCAGTCTTCGCTTATTCTTTATTGTCAACATCAGTACTAATATGGCAGTATACATAAATCATCCACAGAATCCACAAACAAAAGTACTTGCTAGTGAGACAGGTAACTTCATTAGAAAAAGAACAACAGGTTTTTAGGTGTGTTTGCACATTTGTTAGAAGCAAATATTATTTAACTTGTCATACCACACATAATACTGTGAAAAAGAGTGGCCTATGTGATTAAAGGTTTCAGTATCTGGGAATCATAAGGCTAAACTTAAATTGGACCCTGAAATAAAGTGGCATCCATGATTTGTGTGCCATTTTAGAGGCTAAAATTATTGTGTTTTTCAATTTTGTGGAGTGCAAGACACTACCTCCCCTGCAGAAAATGCTGCCTGAGCTGTGTTGCATGACTTTATGGTGTGGAAAATATGGTAGTTAAAAATCTGATTTGGCATTTAAAGGATTGAAAAACTTCGGACAAAATCTGCTTAGATGAATGTGACATTTCATTTTACACAGATTTAGTTGAAATGATAAGCCCCTCCTGATGGTGGTGAGAAAATGGCCATTATTGCTGCTGAGATTGTAGTAGTGATGATGTGAACATCACTAGTTATTTTGCACTGATTAGACTGAGTGCACTTCCTTAGGCTTGGTGGGGATAAAACAAGTAGAAAGTTGGACGCCACATTCACCGTAAAGTTTGGCTGTGCTTTCAGATGTCATTATTGTTGAAGTTTCTATCCAGCACACTTTCTACACATCCACTAATATAATTTCTTTAATGCAGGAAATACCCCACGGGCTCAGAAGAATGGCTGATCGGTTCACTGCGTGGAAAGAGAAGAAGGATGCAGATAGGGGTCAAGAAAGAAGTTACAGGGGTGGAGGTAGAAGTGGCTTTCGGGGTGGTGGTGGAGGAAGACGTGATTGGTTGTCTTAAGTTTAACCCATTTTTGAAACTTTGTAAGCACAGAAAACGAGTGGGTACAAGAGAAGTAAACTGTGCATCAAAGTATCTCTATTTGCAGATTTTTGTGCAAGTAAAAGAAGTTTCATTGTTACTCAAATGTCATTTTACTTGCCATAATTATTTCACTATGGTTAACTAAATTATATGTATTAGCATGTCATGTAAAGTTCTGTGCACATACCCTGTAGAACTACCTCTGTGTAGCCGCATTTGTTTAAAAAAGAAACAGTAGTTTGAAAATATATTTTCTTCTACAGGGACTATAGTGCTTGTGTTAAGTGTTACTGCTTCACTGTGCTCTGTCCAGTCATATGTGCATTGTGTTTTGAAGATGAAGTCTTGTGTTACAGGTGCAAATAAGTAATTTAATACTTCTTAGTTTAATGCTTCTCTTTTTGTAGGGTGACTTTGTATGGTCAAAGCCTGTATGTAGTAAATTTCTTAATTTAAGAAATTAAATGAAATGTGAGTCATATGATTGAAACTAGTTTTGACCCTGAAATGGACTAGCAGCCATGGCTGGTTTTTTTGGTCTGCCACTTTACAGGCCAACATTAACATATTTACAAACTGAGATTATTGTTAGTTATGTTTACAGTTTTGTTATGTCAGTTTATTTTGTACATTAATTAAGGACCCAGTTGTATGTTATTATAGTTTTATTTACACAAACATTACAAACATTTGACATTTATGAGCATAACTAGGTGAACAAAGTGATTCTTAAAAACAAAAATGTATTCCATTTCTCTTATGCAGTACACATATTTTCATGCATGTCTTATTTTATGTGCTGTATCACACCGCTGAAAAAGAACAGCACATGTGAGATTACACATTTCTACCACAGTGTGGTCAACGTCTTTACTCTTCTGGGATGCTGTGTGACGTAGGCTGGTGGTTGGTTATGGGTCAAGCAGTCTTAAGTTGGGACCAATATATTTTCCTAAAACATCAGTAACCAACTACCACCCTATGCCGCACAATATCCCAGCAGCTGGAACACCAGAACAACACGTCTTTCAATGAAGTTGACATGTATAACCTAAAATTGTGAGATTTGAGGTTCTCACAGCAGTGTTGCTGATAATTCAAGTCTTCTTGGATGTTGTGCCATGTCCACTGGTTAACAGTTAGTGACACTTCAGGTTACTGTTCACACTTTAATCTAAAATCATTTCAGAACGTAAGTCTAACATGCTAATGACGTTTGAGCACATAAATTGGATTCAGCATGATGGCACTATATAAACTATATATCATGAATGGCAGATCAGCATGATTACGGAGCAGTTGCGTAATGACAACCGGGCAAAACTGAAGTACTTGGTGAACAAGCTTGGAAAATAAAATAAAGTGTATGGTTAGTGAATACATGAAGATTACAGGTGATCCTGATATTACTGACAAGTTTTTACTGTATGTGCCTATTCAGTAAAGCCTGTACTACAAATTCCATACTGTTCCATACAATTATAATGTTTGTAATGTTACAGAAATACGTACATACACTTTGACAACCAGAATCTAGGTAAGATTTAAAATTAGAACACTTAACACATAGAAGTTGAATTGTATGATTTGGACACAGTAACATAACTAAATATGCAACTTTCTGCAACACCTAATGCTTAGATTTTGATATCCTCCTCCAGCTGGAAGCACCCAGCATTTCTGGCAAATCAAACAAGTCACAAAGTCCAGGGGCTCATGGATTGCCCTTAGCCTGAAAGGTGGCTAATTAAAGTGTTCCATGTGTGTAAAAGAAGAAGACAGAAGACACAAATGCTGTCTTATGAGGAGCAAGGTTCTTATACAAATGGATGAAAAGTATATGAGAAAGGGCACATCTTTCCTGACAACTGTATATGTACAAGACTGATGAAAATACTTCTCAAAAGAAAGACGTACTTGTGGAACTGTCTGGACAAAAATGAAACACAGACTCATTGAATTCTGAAAGTAGAGAGACTTGATATTAAAACATTGGGAGTCACAATAAAGGATGGATATAGTGTGGTGAGATACCTGTCTGAAATGAAGCCTAACTAATGAGACTGTCTATAAAAGTGGTGAAGGTGACCAGAGTTGATACATCTTGCCCATCAGCTGTAATGAACTCATGAAACACATGGGTGCTGTTACTGTGTGATGACAGTTTATGGCATTAAAATTGGTGTAAATATATTTTAAATTTTGTTCTGAGTGTGTGCAGTGGAAATTGTTTGATTTATACATGGTGAGTGGTTCACAAAAAACACCACAGCCGACTTACAGGAGGGAGATTCAGCAAATGAGACAGTTCCAATTGCAGTTTCATTTCTGAAACAACTGGACCAATGCATGTATAGCATACGTATGCAGAAACAGGTGACATATAAGCTTTAATGATACTGTGATACATTTTACTGGCCATTTCATGTTCATCTGCTTCATGACTTGTGTCAAAATGGTTGGAGGACCGTAAAAATGCCACTAAACTGTTCTATACTAATTATTGAAGCATCTTAAATCTAGTGCAATGAATATTGCATAAGTAAATGCCAGACAATGATATTCTGCTTATGATTTTATGATGTCAGATAAGGCACTTGGATGATTGACAACAGTACTATCTGCTGTCAGAAAATATTCAAATATGATCCAGCACCACATAATGGTAGATTACTTACGACTTACAAAAAGGAACGATGTTCCACCGGACATGCAACATGAACAATGCAAAAATATTTGATAATACGCATATCCTCAACTACATTGGTTTGAAAAGATACTTGGACAATTTAGTGTAAACTCAAAAACATTTACAGAAACATTATGGAATGAACTACATTTTTTTTGTCCTTTGTTATTTGAGTAAACTGCCAACAATTAAATGAAATGTGAGTTTCTTTTACTACAAAAATGTGGCACAAAAGATTAAACTTCTAACCTTTACAGATACCTTTCCATATTGGCTGAACATGGAACAGACTTGCTGTGTGCAAGGGTGAAGTACATTACAGCTGCACAGTACAAGCTATTTTTCAGAAGTTTTATACAAGTGCATTAATTTTGTCTTCAAATAAGTTTATGTATAGACTAAATAATTCATGGTGCCTGTGTATTTTTCAGCAAAAGCCTTTCCAGCAATGGTTGGTGCAGAGAATGCAAATTCATCCATTCCTAGGATATATCCATATATGAAACTGGATCTGGAATGGAATACAAAAAATTTGTAAGTCTCAGATCCCTTCTTAGAATATCAAAATACAATATTTCCCTATAAAATCCACTGCCTCAATATTACGAGGAAATTGTGTCTGTACTAGCACAAATAGCTGCTGCAGCAGATGCACGTTTAATCATTTTGCTTCTGCTGCTGCAACTGCTACTACTACGACCACCACCAGGGAGGGTTTATGCTCTCTCTCTCTCTCTCACACACACAGACACACACACTTTAAAATTTCTAACTGAAAAGCTGTAAAATGACAATAACCCAATGTTATTAAGTGACATGTCTCCAACACATATAAAACATAAAATAAATACATTTCTCTACCTCACACAATCCATAAGTCTTGACGCAATTTTCTTTCTTCTATAATTCTTCTCCACCCATACTCGACTGACTCCACATTTAGCTGGATATGATTCCTCAGAGCAACAGTCACAGCCTTCAATCACACTGTTCAACATCTTGTAGGCAAATGTAATCGGATGGGCCACCACACAGCCAGTCACTTGCTTGTCCATCACATAAAGGTAGATCTGTGGGACATCAATATAATGGGTTAAAATATAATTTACATTATATTAAATATATGTGTACAATAAAATCTGTTGTCAAGATAACCTTTTTGGAAGAAATATAATGAGAAAGATATATCAAACAGCAGTTGTAAATACTCTCAACCAACATAACTTCTCAGGCACTGCCATAACTGTCCCTAAATATGCAGAACTATACTGTCTGTGCACACTATATGAGAAATGTGGGCCCATCTGTGCCAGAATCAATTTCAGTTTACCCCAACAGGGCTATGTTAAAACATACTGCATACACAAACCAACTGGACATTCTTCAAGCCCGGTAGCAAAGAATGGGAATGAAAACTTATTCTAAAACACTGACGTGGGTGCAGAGACAGCATTCACATTATCAGGGAATTATCTACTACGTGAATTGGCTCATACGAAGATGCATGAAAAACAAAATCTCCATAATTTATGATTTTAAAAACTACCATGTTCTGTACTAGCTTTCACTTTAAAAACCAGCAATCTTTCTGGAACAGACCAAAGTATAATTCAATACCTGGCTGTTGTTAAAGTTTCCAAGTTCTGCATCCACATATCCTAGCTCCTTATCTACCACATTCATCACATTCTTCACTTTATTCAGCCAGGACTTGGGATCATTTGGTTTGATCAGGATCACTCGATCTCTTCCGTAGTAGGCAACCACTCGTTCCTGTTTCCATGGCTGGAAGGGGCAAGATACATTCCAGATGTGAAGCTGACATTATATTCTACTGTACTGTTCCTCATAATACAGTTTACATTAATACATAAATATTTGACACAAGAAATTGGACTACAGAGGAGCAAAGAAAGTATGAAAACTAAACCATACAAACAAAGCTAACTGTGACAGTATGTGAAGAACATAGTTGGGAACTTGGATGCAACACTTGGAATTAAAACATTTCAATACAGTTTTCAGAGCATTATATTAACTGAAGGTGCCCCACATCCTGGCTGCTGTATTCACCACACCCAACCCTCTTGAATTTACTCTTTGGAGTTCATATCAAGGACAGAATTCTGCCAATGCCATTAATGTTTAAACATTTAACCAACAGAATGCAAAATGTTCTGCATGTGTATCGCGAAATGCTAGAAAGTATTCGGCAAGAAATGTGTTGATGTGTAGACAGCCAGAAATGGACTGCACACTGAAGCCTATTAGGTGTATCAAATGCTTCTACATTTTTCAAGTCTCTTCCCAACATTGTCTCATTTTTAGGCGTGCTCACAAAATTGCAAAAAGTGACTATTAGCTTTGTCATGTCTGTCCATCTGCATGGAACAACTTGGTTCCCACTGGATGGATTTTCATGAAATTTGATATTTGAGTATTTGTTGAAAATGTAAAAAAAATTCAAGCTTCATTAAAATCTGACAAGAATGACAGATACTGTGCATGTAGGCTTATGTACATATATGACAATATCTTGCTGGCTTCTTCTCAGAATGAGAAACATTTTGGATGAAAGTTGTAGAGAAAATCAGAACATACATTTTATGTTCAATAACGTTTTTCCAAAAATCGTGCCTTTTATGAGAAAATGTGGAAAAATATGGTAGATCCAAAGAGGCCACAGATGACAATATACTACGGCGAATTCACCTCAGTGTTACATTACGTGTACATTGCCTGTCTCGTTGCCATTCCATTTTCATGGAATAAATTTTTGAAACTTAGATTGTATGTCCTCAAGCTGTGTAACAAACATGTTTTTTTACTCATGCATATAAATTCAGATGCTCTCTCTCACACTGCAAAAGGGAAATGTTCATTTCTTTATTTCACAACTATCATTGTTTTTCATGTGTTGAAATATTAACACTAGAGGTGATATAATAGAGGAAAAGGGCAAAGAAACAACTTATTCTACATATTACTCTTTCAGCATCTTAAAGCATTGTACTACGTACTGCGAATTTCAGGTTAATGGCACTGTCGTGATATTTCTTATGTGACATCTCATCTTCTGGATCTCCAATTTGGTACACAATGCAACATTCCTTGCATTGTGTCGCACCAAACTTCTTCTGACCAGCATCAATGAGGTACTGGTTATCCCCAATTGACCTCCATGGTCGTTTCTTTGCATGTTGCTTTGTCACATTGGTCATACTGGAAAAAAAAAAAAAAAGTTCCTCAGTCTCCCAAAAGGACACAGAAACAATGATTATATTCTACATTACACAACCTAAAGAGAAATAGTAGTACCTCTTCCATTAGCCCATTAAAATATCTGTTACTGCAGATAAGAAACCTCCACCACTAACCCTGAAAGTTCAACACTTCTAACCCAAAAGCCCTTGACTGGATCCTACAGCAGATTACTGTCATTTAATTTATGTTTACACAGTAGCAGTGACATTCAAGAACTACATTCGAACCTGGTTATAACGACATCAGTTTATATGACACCTCGTCCATAGCATGATATTCTGTGGTACCAATTAATCCCTTGCTGTCAACCATAATGTTATACTCCTTGGTTAGAACACTCGTTTATAAAGACACAAAATATTCAGTCCCGTTCATGACATTATAACCATGTTCGACTGTGTTTTGAAGAAATAAAATAAATAAATGAGCTTATATGAAACATGCTAAAAAAACCACTGACAGAATGCCTCCCATGCTGGAAAATCATCAGGACCAAAGCCTGTGGGACGGCAGGGCTGCAACCTAGGAAAACAGTATTTCTGGACCCATATTCATATGTACACGCCGATTAGTATGAGATGCACACGGTTACACATGGCTGGGGAACTAGAGGAGAAACAGAATGGAGTGGGCATCCACAGTCACATGACCCTGGAATATAGCCTATCCAGCACTGCACAAACACTACCAGCTGACATGCACACCTCTGCTGCCAGTAGTTTAATGAACTGTCACAACCACCCAGTTACTTAGACTCATCCACTTCACGGCATGATGAAATCTGGTTTCTGCGCATGTGCCAGCTCATTCTAACTGCAGTATATTTCTTTAGTTGTTTTGGTGTGTAACATTTAACTTAACATTTGTGCCAGGCCTGTAATTTATATCCTGTATTGGCACTGTATATCTGAGCATGTAAATATAGTTATTTCATATTTCCATATGTGTATGTAATTATTTCATATCTGCGTGTCTTCAAACCAAGAACTTACTCTGCAAGTGTCTTATGTGCTGAACTCTTGTAGAAAACAGGAAAATATTTATTATGATTCTCTTTTGCCATATCATCTTCTGTGGTGTTTTCTGCTTCTTGCAGATCCATGAACAAAAATCCCTTCTGATTCTCTTCTGTGCTGGCTCCAGAAGCACTTCCATCAGATGGACAAGACAAAGTCAGGGATGTTTGTGGCACAACTTCAGGCAGTGGGTCATCATGTATTGCCAAGGATGAAGTTGAAGTAGTAATTGAGGAAATGTAATGATTTGGGCTCTGCACATCTCCTGCGGGTGGCAGATTATCCTTCTTTGGACTCTCTTCCAAGTTTTTCAGTAGGATTTCAACGTTGTCACGAACAGTCTCTTGCATTACCTCAGCAGTGCCATTCTCAACAAACATACCATTCTTCCCGTTCTGATAAGACTTTGATACACCCACTTGATTAACTTTGCACGACTTTGACTTTAATTCAGGCTTGCTGAGAAAGAATTTTCCATTACTGACCTTCAATCTGCAATCAACAGGATAAAAAACTATTAAATGAAGATGGTAATAACAATAACAACTTAAAATAATTATTCAAAAAGAAGACTATAAAGAAATAAAACAACATAACCACTTCAGGATCAATACCTCCCCTGCAAGCATGCACACAGTTGAAAAATCATCGTAACGGGTAACATATATGTAATCTTGTTACTATCCTTGGAAAGAAGGAAGGTACTATGCTGTCCATGTTGCAAGTCATAATGGGACAGGTAAGACATGTTTCATATTTGGACCTTAAATTCAAGTGATCAGTGTATTTAAAATTGTAAAAGGATACTCACTTGATATTCTTGTCAACAGTGACTGTAGCACTCGTGTTGATTTTCAAGGTGCGTTGAGTTTTGAAGAATTTCCTGGTTGGACCTGGCTGAGGACTTGCTGGACATATGGGTTCCACTGTGTCAGGAGTCAAAGGAACATCTTTTTCATTATTAACAAAGTTCTTTGTGTCTGTAATGGATTGCTCAGTTTTGTCTAGGTAAGAGAGTATTCTGTCTTCTGGCATAATTTTTGGCTGTGCTGTGTCAACTGGATGTTTGTACATAACCTTCTTCTTTCTGTGTTTCTTAATCCTATGGTAAACACCAGCATTGATTTCGCCAACTTTACGGCGTTTTGCCATTTGTTTATTTGACCTGAACAGAGAGGAAGTTTGTGAGTAAGATTCAGCACTAGGCAGTCGCTTGCGTTTCTTGCTGCCTGTGACTGAAGATACAGTATTCCTGGATGCAGAGGAATGTTCAGGAAATAATGCTGCTCTAGCACGAGAAGAGTGATAAAATGAAGAAGCTGATAGTGAGGTGAGCTTATTGACACCTGTGAATGTATGAAAAGCTTTCAGCACTGTGTTTGCCTCATTATCTGGGTTAGATTTCTGAAGTGCTTTTACTGGTGCAGCTGCTGAAACAATGTCAGGGCTTTCTTCAATCACCACTTTTTGTGATTTTTGTTTTGGCGTTTCTTCATTCTGCTTGTTGTCACCTGCAAGACATTTGAAAGGTGTTATTAGACCCATGTTCACTGGACCCTTCATGGGGCTTTCTTCTACTCGCTCCATGTTAGTAACTGGATCCATCTTTCCTTTATGCTGCGCTCGACTGTCTTGGGTTTTACTTAAAGGCAATTTCTGTACTGAAGGTCCGTACAAGTCAAAGAGGCAAAGCCTAGATTTTGGACTTCCTGTTTTTCTTTGAACTGTGCCAATCGGAGACTGACTGCCCACACGCTTGCTTGGGGGAGTTTCCAACAACCATTGTGGAGACGGTGGGGGTGAACTATAGCGATCTGGAGACGATGAGCTCAGAGGTGACATGTGTCCCAAAGTTTCATCATCGCTTTCATCTGCGGGGCTCCCTGAGAATAAAATCCTCTTCCGCGCAGATTTTGGAGTTTTAACATTCATATTACTGGACACACTATCCACAACCGAACGCTCCATTAATTATCTGAACACTCAAACCTGTGTTTTAAAATAATCTACACTTCGCTTCACCAATATATCTCAAGATAAACAGTAGCCTCTAGTAGCGTAATTACTTCCTAATTTCAAAATATATTCCTACAGCACGCAGTACGATCCAAACACATCACTTGCCGTTTTCCCGCGTTTTGAGTTTGTTGCACGGATACGTTTTCCGCGCAGGTGTGTTTCATGGATTTCGTCTGTGTCGTATGTGGTAGCTTTCGTCGGTGATGATCCGTTAGCCCAGATGACAGGATGATGTATTATTTATTGTCTGTGGAGTAATGAACTGTTTCGCCGGTCTGAATAAGGTCAGTCTTTACTTGCAGCGTTAGTTCTAATAGCCCTTGAAAGCTGTCTCATATATTGCAATTCTTTGTGTAGAAACATACGAGCATTCGGTACATTTTCCTGAAACATGCAGACGCGCCTTTGTGTGACGGATCATTTATGATCCATGATTTGTTGTTGCGCGTCTCTGTGCCTGACTTGGTTGCTTTCCATTCTGAGTCATGAGCCGTTGGCACACAGGAAGGAAAGATTGTGTCTATGTAATCAGTGTAGTATGTCTAATAAGGATCCGTGGTAATATGCAACCACGAAAATTAGAAATGGCGGGAAACAAAAGGTGGTCGGAAGTCGTGTTTTTAAGTTATGTATGTATTTTACTATTTATTATATTTGTGTATAATGCATTTATTGTCAATTTGTTACAGTTATTGTCGAACACTTGAAGACGTGCAGACTCTAATTCAACATGCAAAATTATTTGATAGTGATCTTCAGCCCCTGACCCAGGTGCTGAGTTTTGCGCCACGGCATGAAGTGCAAGGAAAATACAGGTTTCTAGAGTTAGACACAGCCTTGCTGAACAGTTTACATAAGCGACAAAGGTATTTAATTTGTGTAAAAATAATGCTTCCATGCTAATAGACGTGGCTAAGTTTTACCCCATTTGCTTCCTGCAGGCAAGATACAAGCCAGGAGATAACGTTTGTTTAACTTAGTTTATTATTCATCAATTTTGGTTAGACATCTGACAGGATACGCGAATATGAGGCAGTTACAATTTACACATAAGTAATTCTAACCTCATTAAAATTGTATATACACATGGGATAATACATGATAAGTCATAAACCCTTCCTTCACTCGAAGTCTAAAATCAACTACATTTTATATGATATATATTCATGCACTGAATAAAGTGTGTGCTGTAAAGGAAAGGATCTCCACTCCTTTTTAAAAAATTTGTACTTGTTCTTTTATTTTACTTGATCAGGTACTTGTATATCGTAATTCCCATATTTACTACATCTTTTTTAAAAAGACGTGATACAGAATTGAGCATGGACATCCAGTTTTTTTCATTTATTGTGAACTTGTACATCTTGCTTCAGATTTTATTTCTTTTAATATAGCTTACTATTTTAGTTATGTATACACAAGCTACTGCCAGCATGTTCAAATTGCTGAATACCTGCCTACAAGAAGTTTGTTTCCCTACACCTCTGATATTTTGCATAACCCATTTAAAGATGCCTTTACATTCAGTGTCCCTATGCCCAAAAATTTAACCGTACCTCAGACGGGTGTAAAAATTATCAAAATGGGTACTCCCTGTGGTATGTGGGCTCGATACTTTAAGGGTTTATAATGTAATGTATTTCCTTCAGTTTTTAGCTTAAGAAGCTACAATAGGTAAATAACAACTTACGTTAAATAAGAATCTGGAATATTAAAAGGAGCAACTTATAAACTAATAGCATCAGTATAATATAATACTGAAATGAAAGATTCGTAACAATTACTCTGTTCAAAAAGTGTTTTGTGCCAGCCACAAAATATCTCCTCAGTTGATGAAAATAGACCTGACTTAGTACAGTATAGTGAAAAGAATTTAACAGCAAAATTTGTGAACATAACCTGGTTTCAAGAACGTCAGTCACTGAAAAAGTAAAGATTCTTTTGGATATGATGAAATACTTAATGACATAATGAAAACCTGCTGACCCCTGGTGAGTGATGAATTTATTAGCTGCTGGAAATTTCTTGGGGTATTCTGCAAGTGCTGTGTGAAAGGGGAACATGGCAGACCTGTCAAATTATAGTACAGTTTCTTCTGAGGCCAGGTTTATGAAATATTTGAGAACACTACATGAAGGAATGAGTCTAAGTTTGCACTATGGGTAGCAGAATCCAGTACCAAATTTTTTGTCTTTTAGCTTGATATTTCGTGGGACCAAAGATGAAAATGCTGTTTTGTGCACACATAATCAAACATATGATGTGAAGGAGGCAGAGACATCTAATTCATTACTTCTTTTGCCTGATCTTAGATGGCCAGCACAAATTGATGATCAGGCAGGAAGGATGTTAGAGGAGAAACAGGTAATATTTTTTATTATGAGCAGTGTGTCTAACAGAACTGGAAAATGGCTATTTATAATTTGCTTCCATATCTGGGACCATCACTCAATAAAAGATTTTGTCTTAATAATTACTGTTATGAAGGTGGTATGTTCCTTCATGAGAGTGAAGTATTTGAGTACTTTGTTATATGCTAAAATACTTCATTAATGCTATGGACCATTAACTGGGCCATTAATGGACAGAACTGGAAAATGGCTATTTATAATTTGCTTCCATATGTGGGACCATCACTCAATAAAAGATTTTGTCTTAATAATTACTGTTATGAAGGTGGTATGTTCCTTCATGAGAGTGAAGTATTTGAGTACTTTGTTATATGCTAAAATACTTCATTAATGCAATGGACCATTAAAGTGCCTAAAGTTTGCATGTACAACTGCTTTAATTCTCCAACATGTTACCATTCATCATTGAACCATTTCCAGAGAGAGATGCAATACTGAGTTACTGATTGCGTATTTTAATGCATGGAGTAATTTTTTGTAAAATCTTTTGGTATATTTGTATTTTACAAATGTGTGTCTTGTGTAAAATTATATATTTTTTATGTCTGCATATACATTTTTTCCAGGATTAAAATTTGTTGGTGGACTAAGTTATAATTCTAAATATATTAGTGTTACTAACGAGTTGCATATTAAAGGTCTCTGAATATCATACATGTGCATAGATTCACTTACATAATCTTGTACCTTGTTATCTGAACCATCACTGTCATGTTGCGTGGAGCTGTGGGATATTCCAGAGTAACCAAAGTCCTGTATCAGGTTAGAGGTGGGTTGCAGTATATATGGAATAACACATTATTTTGTCTCTGCAACTGGAAGAAGGCGAAATATGCCAAATATGTTTATATGTAAGGAATATAATGTTCTGAAGGATCCTGTTGTTTTCCACTTGTTTCATTGGTCACTGGGATTTCTAAGCATGGAACTCCTTTAATGAGCATTTGTACTGGCTGTTGCATCTTACTTGAAGTGCTGCCACATAATAGTTTCCAAAAGTTTGGGTTTGCTCAGTTTTGATTGAATGAGATTTTTGCTCATCTTATGCGCAGTTATGAAACAGTAAAAAAGTACCATGCACAATGGGTATTAAAAACTTCGGTTTGAGTGATGGCATGCTTATATGTTTGTTAATTGATATACTGACTGCATTTTGAAAGGCACATTGCATGGCCAAGAAACCTGACATAACCTGTCAGGGTGGGAGGCTGTACACATCCCTATGCATGGACACTGAGCCTGTAAAGCAGCTGTTTGTACAATCAAACAAAATTCTGGATTGATGTATGATTGTTAATACTTTTTCCATCTATTGACAGTCACCCAAACTATTGTGGTATTCAGCAGGCCTTCTATTTTTTGCTCCACAGAACTAAAATAATTTTAATATTGGTTTTTCTAAGGTTTATTATTCAAGGGTGAGTGTGTACCAGTGTGGCTGGTATTTCAAACCAAGCATGGGTTAATAATGCACATATTTTCAGAATTTTAGAACAGTTTTGTTGCTACTTTTTTGATATGCTGTTGGCCATATACGCATAGTTTAGTTGAAATTCCATGCAATGTATGCAGGTTAAGTTAGCAGTAGAAGGCAAGAGAAACCGTAATCCTTTTGGGTGTCATCCTTCATTCTTTCATCCTCAGAAGGGGTCCTACTACATAACCAACAAACTTGCTGGTTATGTAGTATTTTATTTGTTTGTTTGTTGTTTCACCGTATTTTATTTATGGTTTATTTGATGATGCTGTCAGTGTCTCAGACTATATAGTGTCAAATAGTTGGATGTATGGTGAATGATGAACTGGAAAGTATGTGGAAGGAGTTGGTCATTGTGTAATTGAGATGCCTGGAGCAAGTGTGGCAGAACAGATAAACCTCCGGATAGTCACTCTCCAGGCCATGAGTGAACCAGGCACCTCTCAAATACATGCCAGGAGCATTACTGTTTGAGCCAGCTTGCTCGGTACATGTCAAATCGCAGGATGACTACAAATGGTGAATTGGGAAGAATTCCGAAGTAAATCATAGAGCTGTTTCAGGGACTGGAGAAAACTAAGAAGAAAGGCTGGCCAGTGCCTGGGTTAATATTTCAGCCTACAACTTTGTAAATATAAAACAGGTGTATGAACTGTGATAATGCTCTATTTGTTGCAGAGTGGTGGAGTTGCAGCTGGGAAGATATGTAATAGTTCTTGTCATGTAAAATAAAGAGGGGTTTAAACATGTATGTCTGATTTAAGTTGGTATAGTCTTCTGTATTTTGTTCCTTGACAGGTGTTGGGCGTGTTTCATAAGTACTACGAACTTAGGATTTGTAAACCAAGGCTTCAGAAGGTGCGCAAGTTATTGGAGAAATGCTTGTATCAAGGACCTGAATATGAAGATGATATGATAAAATCAGGAGTTGAGTTCTATACATTCCAGGATCTACTGGAGAATGTGCAGGCTAGCGAAACAGAGCTGAAGATGGAACTTACTGAAAGTTTTGCCTGTTGTATAAATGGTTAGTCTCTTCTCTAAAACCTTTGAGTTTTATTTGCATAAAATTGAGATTGTGGTTTTGTACCTTTGGGTTGAGGTCCAGTTGGGGACTCTTTTAAGTGTACACAATAATGAAATCAGGGTTTCATAAAAGACAAAATTTCTTGACTAGCTGAGCAGCTGCTATTTTCAAGAAGGCTGTGTTCCATGGAATTACTTTTAGCCACTTGATGACTTCACTTACACAAAATGGCTTTCATGATATTAGGTGCATGGCGATTCTTGGAGCACGACTACCATTTTCGTGTACTGTCATACATCCTTAACTTTGTGGATGAGAACTCTTGGCCTATCGACAGAATTAACAAGGCAGAAACTTTACAATCTCTGGCTGCCTTAGTACCAGTGGATATATTGGAGCAGTGCTTTTCTTGGTATGCAGAGAAGACAGCGTTGGTCAACGTGGATGGTCAGTAAGATATCAAGAAGCTGAGAATTAACTTTAAATTTATGCCTTTCAACTGGTGTCCCAAAGAGTTTTGGTGTATTGAGACCATTAATTTTCAATGCTTCTAACAGGTCTACATTTTTATGAAAACTTGAAAAATAATGCACTAGACTGGAAAATCCTGTGACAGAATGAAGATAATGTATGAAATTCTAATTCAGTTCTGAATGCTGTGAGAGCTTGGTAAGTAAGGTAAAGTTCACCCTAGAACAGACCATGAAGGCTCAGAGGGGGAGTAGAGGTTTTGCTTTACTCTTTCTTTAACCTTGGCACTGGGTGGAGGTTAATGCCAAGCCATGGCCGCTTTACTAGGTTACTTAAAATGTGTTACATTAAACTTACAATGAAGTTAGCATAGTTAAACAAGAGTCTGATGCACTTCCTTTTGGTTATGGTCTAAACATGAAGCCAAAAATGTGATAAGAAAAGTGCATATGTAGAGATTAATGTGAGTTTGAAACCTGTTGAATGTACTAACTGGTCAGGGTTTCCCTTGTAAAGATCACTGAGTGACTTGGCATGCTGTTGTGATACAATATCTGTGAGCATGCCTTTAATTTTGAAATCATCTATTTTGAGCTCGTTTATCTCACCTGTGTTAGAACATTCAAATGGAACACCTTGTTTACTGTCAATGTGAGTTTTGTTATGAATACAAACAACTGTCCTCAGTGTGTGTGGTGATGCCAGATGGCTGGGCATGGGTTACCTTCATCAGAAACTCCATGCTTTTTTAATCAAAATAAGCATTCAGATATTTTAATGTGTATGGCTTTCTTTTGCTGATATTCATGCAGGATGCATGTGATTGTCTTTGAAAGTTTCATACAAATGCATTTTTTTTCTGGTGTCACCTATTTTGCCGTGTGGCAGTGCTGTGAAATTTTCTAGACAAATCAGTGTTGTAGCAGTGAATCACTGGAGCTAGGCATGTGAAATTTTGTATGGAAATTGGGTGTCAGCATACCTACAAATTGTGTAGGAAATATTGCTTGTAAGTCAGCAGTTACGCACATGGCAACCGTGCAAATCTTGGAGGTTATGTTTGATAGATTTTTATGTAGACACAATCTGTACTGATTATATAAGTTCTTCCATTAATAAAAATAAAAAAATAATAAGAACAAAATAACAATACTAATAAAGGAAGAAACGGAGAAGATTAAAAAATATAAAGACCTTATAACAGAAATAGAGTGCATGTAGAATGTAAAAACACAGGTGATGCCAGTAATAATAGCAGCAACTGGAACCATCTCAAAATTCTTTAGAAAATACTTGAGCAGCATACCAGGAAAGCACAATATCAAGGAACTGCAGAAAACAGGTATATTGGGCACAACACACATAATTCGGAAAGTGGTAATGTAGAAGCAGAAAAGAGTTTAATATTGAAGGCAGCGTTATATGCACCATTAAGAGTACACGCAGAATAGCTGGAACACTGTATACTCTAGAAACATGGTTTGTTTCAGGTATATAAGTGCGATTACCCTGCATAAATGAGATGATGATGATGATGATGATGATGATGATGATGATGATGATAAACGAAATCAAGGAACTACAGAAAATAGCTATATTGGGTGCAGCACACACACTTCAGAAAGTACTAATGTAGAAATACAAAGTGTTTAATATTGAAGATAGCATTATATGCACCATGAATAGTAAGTGCAGAATAGCTGCAACACTGTATACCCTAGAAACATGGTTTGTTTCAGGTGTGAATGCCCTGCATAAAGGAGGTAATGAAATAATAATAATAGTGGTGTGCAAAATATTTTACTTGCAAGTGATGAAACTTTGACTTAACCAAAATTCAGGCTTGCGTTTTATCACTGTATTATAAATGTTTGTGGTCCAACTATTACATTCACAACTTCATTTGTAGGAATAGAATTCACTGCAGTAGTTCAGCCTAAAACTGCTTGTTCTTCTCTCTGTTTTTTATGCTGTTTGTTACTCCTGTCGTGCTGTTTACGAGCGTTTTGCTTGTCATTTGTCCCAGTCATTATTTAAGTTTAGCCCTGTGTTTGTAGATGCTTGTATGTGCACAAAGAGGTTGTTTTTAGTATAAAGCTGATAAGTTTGAAGTTCTAGATGAGCACACCTTTACCCTTGTTTCCTCTGTGTGCCTTCATAGTCTGGTATTCAGGTATCTTTCTTGTAATGGGCCTTCTTTGTTTGTTACAGTTATTAAAGTATGGAATTTTATTGTTTTTGCTTTTGTGTGGTGTTGTGTACAACCTGTTACTGATTAATTTCTAATTGTGTAATTTCGTAATTTATTTATGACTGAATGGGTGTCACCTACTCTGTCTGGAGAAATTCATTGTGCCTGATAGTTACCTGCTCTTGTCAGTCCTTTTGTGTTCTGTGCTTTTCTGCAGTTATGTACTGGTCTGATATTTATTTGTTAATCGTAAATGTGAAGAAACATAATTGAGTTTTCCATTTTTTTATGTTGCAGGAGAACCACTTTATAGATTACTAGAGGCTAGAGTTTGTCGTTTCCTAGCTGAGGTGTTATTACGTCAAGCAGGGAAGTTTAATCTGAAGGATTTTCTTTCATCATGGCAGCAAAGTGTGCCTGAAGGTTAGTGGGTTAAGAACTGTAACATAAATGTGTTGGAGAATTAGTACAAGTTGAAGGACCTTACTCATGCAGGAGGAAGAACTGATGTTTTGTCCTTATGTTTACACAATTTCCCTCTCCTCTATGAAATAAAAAATTGGATTTGTTTCATACAAATTTCCCTGAATGTGAGCCACATCTTCATGTAATGTGTTCTATTTTCAGAAGCCATTGTCTCATTACCTTAGTTGTTACTCCTAGTAGTTTGTTTCTCCCGATGTTTGTCAAACACAAATGAAGTATTAAGTCATGTTATTCTAGGAAGAGTATTCAGTAAGCAACACATTTCAGTGCTGTGATCTCAAGAGACAGGTGGGGATTTTGCTTATGGCAGCATCCAAGATAATTCTGGTAGGCCCTGCACACTGCAGTAAAATATTTGTGAACCTGAGATATACACGTATGGTGAATGCTGTGGTCTAGTGCAGTGTGCTACTTGACCACTGGTCTTCCTCCTTTTAATCAGAGTCAGCTGCATGCTGGCAACTGGTAAGCAAGATGGGTCTGTGGGAGCCATCTGTGGGCTGCTGGGAACCAAAGAAGACTGGTGAGTGGGGTAGAGTAGAGATTTGTGGACCAGTTATGAAAGATACTTGTCCACACAATGAATGCATGGAATCAAGACCTGGCTCTGCTTGGTTTATTCATAATAATTTGGCATGGGACAGTTGAGCTGTAAGCCATAGTACACTGAATAAGATGTTGTGGTAGTGTGAGGAAAATACTTTAGTGCTGTATGGTTTAGAAAATATAAACTGTCTGTAATTGAATGTAATGTATGGTAACATTGGTACAGGGATTACATTTCTTTTGCAGGGATGCAGACCTCAGAAAAATACCTGGAGGGGATAGCATTAATGGACAGGAATTCTAAACCTGAAGTCATTTGGTACTTCTCTGAAACTGACTTACCTGAAGATATTAATGAAAGAATCAGAATTCTCTTTCAGGCCCGAGAAAAGTGGACAATAGATGAAATTCGACCATATGTTCAGTAAGTACAACATCTCATTCTGCATCTTTAGCATGAAGTGTGAAACGTCTTCAGAGCTCAATCAGTAGCACCTCCATTTGTCTTCATGTTCTGCCATATAAGTTTGGAAATGATAAGAACTTTTTTAAGACTTAACAGTCTGTTTTATGCAGGGGTTTTCTTTTATTTTTCACCAAGCAGGGTAGTTTTATTGCAAAGAAAGCCTGCATCTGCTGGAACATCATGTGGCAGTTGTAATGCTTAGGACAATAAAAGAAGCAGACTGTGTATATTATATATTCTCATGTATCATAGTGTGAAAAGAGAAATCTGTACAGATTTTGTGTTATACCTTCTCAGGTGGTTTGTTTAAGTCATTTCTGATAGTTCTGTGAAATTGTTATTTCTTTAAAATGTTGATGTATTTTATTTTGTTGTTATAGACGGTTGGCCACAGAGAAGTTGAATGTGAATGCTTTACTGACGAAATATGCCCGGGCATCTTCTGTTGGGGGTGTAAGATATTACAGTGCCAAACATGCAAAGTAACAACAGTGTTTGTACTGTATGGAATGGGAAGCTCATCCAGTATCAACTGTTGTTTGGCCAAGCAGACTTACTGCTTTCACTGTGAAGGCTTCAGATCTGAAAGTGTAATTCTCCTCATCCTGCTTTCCTTCAAACAGTAAGTCTGCAACCTACTTCAGCTTCTCATCCCTTGCTTAGTGGTCTTGTTATTCTTTGTACTTCTTTTATGAATGCTATAGTCTGTCTTTATCTTCTTTAGTCTTAACTCTTTTCCTCTGCTGGAAGTTTGCGATGCAAATGGTAAATGTTTACTGCTTGTTTTCGTATACAAATGACACCATTAAAAAAACATTGTGCTTCCTGGGTGAAGCAAGCTGCACCTTGTACAGTTTTAATCCTGATTTCAGAATATGGTTGCTTGTCTTCTCTCACCCTTAATATCTGAAAAATGCCCATGTTTTGAGTGTTCATTACAAGTGATATTTCATAAATGGGGATATTAATTAAATGAGGTATTTGTCATTGTAATGGGAAATTTTGTTTGGTTTTGTTGACCCTGTGCATAATAGCACTGTTTGCAATGTAATGAGCGTCTTATAATGTTATAAGTGTGTGTCCATATTGATGAATTGGGTTGGTATTATCACTTGAACCATGCATATTTCAGTCATTAGTTGTGTGACAATTATTTATATATTTCTTTGTTTACTGTGATTTTGTATTTTAATATGTTACGCCAGCGTGTCAGTAGCAGGAATATTTTCCTGTGTTTTAATTTCACTTGTCATATGCGCTTCTTGATGTCATACTCCTAATTGCTTGTCTTATATCGTGTACCGTGCATTTATCAGTGGTGTTCTCGATTATGTTGTCTTTATATCAGTCTGCTGTGTTCTGCGATTTGCCCTCACTGTTACATCCTTTTGCCTCTATGTGCAGGAGATAAAACTTCTTAGTTTTGTTTTCAACTGAGAAGTGGTTAACTTACGTGTCTACTTTGGGAAAGTTTCCATATATATTAAATCCCCTGACTATGTTGTCCCACACTTGTGTGCCTCCAGACCTAATATAGTCATCCAAACATACAAATGTGTGTATATGATGCTGAAGTTATCTTCAAGTTGCTGAACTCCCATGCTCCCGTAGCACACACTGAATGATCGTGTAGAACTCTGGAAGCAAAGCACCACTGAAGAAGCTGAGGAACCTGAGCCAGAGCCTAAGGAAAGGAATGTGATGATTTGGAGTTCAGTGACGGGCTTGGACTCTCAGGAGCTGGTGTCAAGATGCCTGAGGACTTTGATCTGAATGGGCAGCAAGCAGCAGGAACTAGACAGGGAGTTGATGAGGATGCCTGCTTGGCGTCAGGAGATTCTGAAGGAGAAGCAGATGTCTTTGTCATGCCAGAATTCAGTGCTTTAATTTCTTCAAGTCATCTTCAGGGACATGTGTATCACTACCTGTATTGCTGAACACTGGAGATGATAATCCAGATGACCTGCCTAGAGTTCTGTAAGAAATGCCTCCTCCTTAAACTGTCATTTGTTTGTCAGGTTTCATATTGTTTGTAAATTGTTTGTTAGCATAAATATATCTTGTCGTCTTGGTCAAAGGAGGTTATTTGAAACCACTCTCCCATTTTAGTGTAGCACTTATGGAAAATGTCACAACTTAACGTTGTCTCGAATAATGTTGCTGGTCTCGGAACCACCTATGACATAAATTTGGAGAATGAATGTTCAGAACATACTGCATGATACAGGCATCACTTGTAATGTTGCTGTTAGGAAATGGCCAAGGAAGGTAGTTTCTGAAAAGTTGAACAAGATGGAGCATGGCACAGTAGCTATGCTATGAACTGTACTTGCAGTATGCCTGGTTCTGATGTAGGCTTAGTTTCAAATATGCCACTAGGCCATTTCAGTAAACTTAGAAGCTGAAATACAGAGAAACATAAGCTGTTTGTTAGTGCTAATGTAATTTATTGGTGGGGAACAGGCACGACAGAATTAAACAAGACAAGAAATGCATTTGTGACACAGCACTGAGGCACATTACAATATTTGCCTGCTGGACACTTTGCATGTAATAATACAATTTAATCTACTGGGGTAACAGTCTTTGTTATTAACAGTTTGTACATATATTGTAGAATGTTATTACTGTTACTAGGGTAGGTTACACATTTCTTCCTAAAGCGTACATGTCGACGACTTCGTTTTTGTTAAGTTTATCGGTAACTCATAACCTTCAACGCCCAGCCCAACGAAATGTTTTGCAATTTCTGACTTACAAGCACTATTCACATATACGTTATAGGTATATTCACACTCTATCTATGTAACAAATTGCATATTCCTAGATATAAACAATCAGGATTAAATATTATGGTTACACGTTTTCCTTTTCCTTTGGCGTGGCTCACGCATGTGAAAAAAAAACATCAATAGCGAGCAGGCGTATCTGACGTCACGATTGGCATACGTCATTGTTTCGTCACACCAGACTTTCAAATCTATGGTTTGTGGCGCCATATTATGCAATTCTAATCAAAATATACAGCACTAAGTGTTGTTACGTATTATAACTATTTTTGCTTAGTTACCTGTCATGCAGAATGCATCTGAACCTCCAGTTTTATCCGGTCGGAAGCAATACGTATGTATTAAATATTACGATTCCATTTTTTGTGTTAATTACTGGCATGCAGATCTTCGCCACGTACTATCTTCGATCATGCATGGCTTGCCTAGCTTTACTGTACTTTTCGTAATTATGGTGTAAACTGCACGATGTCCAGAAAGAATGTCTTTGGTTTGGACTGCATGATTTGACCGTCTCTGGAACTTTTATCTGAAAATATTTTACTTCTAGGAAGAATTTAGCGAAATTTCATCGGCGTACTTACGTCTTCATATAAAGTGCTCTTTTTTGCCATATTTTAACCAAGCCTGAATTTTGTCGACACACTTTAATAAAAGTGCCCACTGTAAAATTTTACTTCTCAGCGGTGAAAGTGTGTTGACATGGTATAGCCTGGGCAAAAGAACAAATCTACCTAGTGCGGTAACGGTGATATATTTCGCAAGAATTGTCGGTATTTAACACATGTTTTACGGGTTTCGTCCTATGGAAATCTACACCGGACATTCCCCCTCCCCCCCCACCAAATAACTATGCATACACACAACAGTAATTTACTTGTTGAGAACGATAATATTTGCAGCGTCGAAGAATTGTAAAAGAACACACTTCACTAGCAAAGCAGAGAGAAAGCCAACAATGAAGATATATCTGCAAGAAATTAAAACATACTTTAATATAAATGGACGATAAATTATAAGATACAAGGGGGAAATCTTTACGCAACCAAACATAGAAATAAAATTAAGGCACTCTATAATAATACTGTTGTAAGGAATGAGAGACCACTGCATAAAATAGATACATACACCTTATGTTTTTGTTTATAAAGTTTTATATTTTACATTTTCTGACCCTTTAGTTAGCCAGACGAATTGCCGAGATGCTGCAGAACAAACTGTATGCTTACAGATCCATTCTTATTTTAAGCACAAATGAGCGAGTGTGAGCAAAGAAATAAAACAACGCCTTGTGGTTGCTAACAAATGCCGTCACGGACTGGCCAGTCAACTGAAATCTAGGTTCTTATCACGCCACAATAAAATAAAAAATATATAAGACGCTAATCACGCCAGTGTTGGTATATGGGTCGGAAACATGGCCATTAAGATAGGGGACATTGAAAGACTTGGGGTATTTGAAAGGAGGATTTTGAGGGCATTTTATGACCCCATCAAAGAACGACATGAATGGCGTATAAGAAACAACAGGGAGTTATATGACCTTTACAAGGAGGAGGATGTAATCACGTTCATAAAGCTGGCACGGCTGAGATGGGCAGGACATGTTATTAGAATGGAGGAAGCTAGACCCGCAAAGAGAATCTTTATTAGTAATCCAGGAGGTGCAAGGGGAAGAAGACCAAAGATCAGATGGGGGGACGGAGTGAACGATGATATAAGGAACTGGAGGAGCGTTGCTCTGAACCGGGAAACCGGGATAAGCGACTAAGGAAGGCCTTGGTCCCTGGAGGGCTGTTGCGCCAGTGATGGTGGTGGTGGTGGTGATGATGATGATGATGATGATGATGATGATGATGATGGCGGCGGCAAATGAGCAAATAATTTTTGTCAAGAATGCTTGTGCCAGGCCTACAGTTTATCTAAGATCAATAGATGTGGTCATTTATGTTTGCAGTTTTACAAATGAGTACATCGTGTAATTTGCTAGGTGGTTAGGCGTACCAGCGGGGCGGGAAATATGTTGGGTCCAGTTTACCCGTTTGTTTAAAGACAAACGCTCAAGAGCGAATCAGAATGTCTGTAAAAATAATGCCAAACCAGTTGTTACAGTCCGTTTGTGGAATGCCCATTTTAGGAAGTGACAACATTTTTGCTTGTGCCATGAACTCTTGACCTTTTCTCGAACTGGACCAAAAATCGCCCAGGTCATGATCTTGGCACCGTACAAATCCATGAAGTGGCTGGCAGCGAGATGTAATTAATCGCTTGCTGTCACGTGATGCGTTTGTCCCTGTGTTGGGGTTGCTGTCATCAGCGGCTAAATCAAGGTGTCTCTGTGTTTGACCTACTTATTGTTTTCGTGAAAACCAGAAGATCTGTGCTGCGTTGGTATTTAGATCTTTACTGCTATTCTCTTACTGCAACCTTCTTAAGTTGGACTATCCATGTACCTAATATTTGAGGTTATGTCATGATGTCAGTGTATTACTGGAAAAATATATTGTGTGTTCTAGATATAATAAATACGACAACAATTCGCCGCTCTGTCGCTGGGTGGATTATGTTTAGTAAAAGGTAAAGGTCACCCTATGGCGTGCCTGGGCAGGCCCAGTGAGAAGGGGGAGTAGCTTCAGCCCATTCGCGACCCTGCGCTGGAAGGAGGTGGGTGGTCAGCAACACGTTCCGGCCGCTTTAACCCCGGGAAGGACCCCGGTACGCATTGTACAGGAGTCTGGGTGGGCCTTGGGGCCAGTCTGGACGGCTCGGAAAATCCCGCGTCGGGATTCGATCCCAGCACCGTCCAGCCTGTAGCGTAGTCGCTATACCGACTACACTAGTGCTTAGAGTACGCATTAGAATTAGTTACACGTATGTGCGGGTAATACGGAGGGATCAGGAGACTGGTCCTGTTGTCGACAGTAAGTCTACCGATATTAATCCTGCGACAGTCATTGTGCTGAATTACAGGCGATGGGCACACTTCGTACGTTTATAAAGTTAGGAGGTGTAAACACGAAATTTATAATACGCTGTCAGGAACATCTGGCAAAATGCTTCTTAACCGAGTGCAAAACAAGCAGCAGAAATTGCTTACGTGTTACAGTTTTTCTCTACAATTTTGTTGCATCGCGTGTCATACTTGTACATCTATTTATGAATCATTGTTATTCTGAGAGGTAAGTTCGGGATTTACATAAATTACATGTTGTGTCAGTGTCTACTGGTTGTGTAAGTAGGAATTAAAATATGTCTGATATAAGCTTCGAAAGGTTATTGTTGAAATGTCCATTTGGGAAAATAAAATAAAGTGTTCAGTTAAGTTTATAATTTTTGATGATCCTTTTGATTTGTGTTGTCTAAGTGACTCATGTCAAAATGTAACGCAATGGAAAATGAAAGTATATAAGCTGAACGAAATAATCTGTTACCATGACTACTCACACGTCGAGTGTCAGTATCCATTCTGACTGTCGCGGGATGACGTAAGCTAACTCAAGTTTCTGGTGTAATGTGAAGGGTCAGACCCGCCGAAGATTACTTCGCCGTCTTCATATTCTTCTCTTGAACAGAATAAAAATAAAATGCGTGAGCCGCAGCCTGCTGCAGCTATATGCCCTCACGATTTTATGCGACATTTACGAATTAAAAAGGAAATAACGTTTCGTGTGGAGACCGCATCCTTTCATCCGGTCGTTTGCCGGTGACTGGTATCAGCAACTAAACCGTTTGTAGAATTTTCGTGAAATTCGGTATGAGAGTGCTTTACAAAAAAGATTAATAAGCGCGAGTTTCATGAAATTCGGTTCAGCGACAGTTAACACTTTACTTAAGAGTACGAATTAATTTCTACCCCTGCTTTCCACATCGTGACTGATACGTACTCTTGCTAGATCTTCACATAAGGTCGTTAAGCTCAGAGTTTCGTGAAAATAGGTGCAGTGAAATCTATGCTTTACTAAAGGGCGTAAATTAATTGTTACCCTTACTTTTTTTACCATTTATTGTCCAGTTTGGGTGTAAATTGGCATTTCTACACATAATTCTTTTAAGCATTTATGATTTTCGCGAAATCTGTTAAGACAAGACCGGACTTTTTGTATGGATGCACGTTAAATTATGTTTGTACGCGTGCCGTGAATTTCTCTTGCCTCGTGATACTGAAACAGCACAAGAATAATGTGTTGATAATTGCAGGACTTAATAGAAATTAGTGTTGTGAATCCTGATATTGGAAAAGTTACTGTCACACAGAAAACACGCTGCCTCACTATTAAGTGTCGAACGGTTAAACCGGGCGAGGAACAGACACGTTGTGTCCGGGTGGATGTTTGTCGCGTTATGTATAAACACAGACTGAAATTATAAAGAGTTTTATGTATTATCATTACTACTACGAAATTCCAACTGGACTCTGTAAGTTGTACGATTAAAATACATTTCACGAACACGACGTTTCGGAGTCTCCACCCTGGGGTAAAAGAGTGGCAAGAAATCTGATTAGTCGTGTCCACTAGATAAAGCTGATCTTCATCATTAAGCCACTGATCATTTTCTGGGACGGAGAGGACCAACTTCGAAACGTCGTTTTCTTTTGAAGTTGTATTTAAAGCAGATAATGGAACAAGTTCAGCTGGGATGTCAAAATAGTAGTGGCATTTATGATGGTGTGGTGGTAGTGGTGGTGGTGGTTAATGGTAATGGTAATGATGGTAGCTGTGATTAGTGATGGTGATAATGGTAGTGGTAGTGGTGATGGTGGTGGTAGTGGTTAGTGGTAGTGGTGGTGCTTAATGGCAGTGGTAATGATGGTAGCTGTGATTAGTGATGGTGATAATGGTAGTGATAGTGGTGGTGGTTAATGGCAGTGGTAATGATGGTAGCTGTGATTAGTGCTGGTGATAATGGTAGTGATAGTGGTGGTGGTTAGTGGTAGTGGTGATGGTTATGGTGATGGTAGTAGTGACAGGGATACTCACTTGTTATCAAATTTCGTGACAGTAGAGAGTATAATGATACGGAAAAACCTACTTGTTTCGAAATGTCGTTCGCCATATTATATCCCACGCAGGATATAACAAACACATCAAATTGATCATAGAACGGGTAGAGGGGGTCCTCCTTATCCATGGTCATTGGGGACCCGAAAAACGCTACTTAAAGTGAATCCCCTTTAAGCCGGGAATTTCTGGCCGTAAGAAATAACGTACATGTGGGTCAATGAAGACCGGCTTGGAGTGTGCAGTACTTGTTACGGATGAATATTAATTAATTGTGTTCGCAGTGATTTCTCAGATCTACTATCACATATTTAATGCCAGTTTTATTGCAATGCAAAACCAGATATTTTGAAATGACTGAAAACATGTTTGCATTTCCTGTTTTCCCACTGCCAGCCATGAGTCAGTGCAACATATTCTTCTATCTAAACATCAATATGTCGGACTGTGACATCTGATAGCAAAGCAAACATTAAATATTGTGTGTTATTAATTTAAAAATTATAGGCAGTGAATTATTATTTAAAAGTTTGCGGTTTACGGGTGACGTTTGGATGATTAATGTGAATTTATCAGCGATCTTTGGCGTTTTGGTGGCAACGGAAACTTATAAATAACAAATACAAATAACGGCCTGTTACAGACAACAGAACAGAACAGGAGCAACTTAGCACTTGTTGCACTATTTGTTTTATCCATATGGCGCGTGATCAGGTAGGCTTTTTGGCGTGCAGGGCGGGTAATCACAATGACCGCCCTAACAGAAATTATGAACTTTAAAAAAGTCGCAATTGTGTTTTGAACTTCCTTTTACTTGGCTCAATAACTTAACATTTTCTGACAGCAGAAGATAAAATATATTCCTTTAAAATATTAATTTTGCTGCCTCTTGTACTCTGCCGCCAGGGGCGGCGGGCCCACTCGCCCCCTCCTAGCTACGCCTCTGCCCACAATGCCATTATTATTATTATTATTATTATTATTATTGACTAATATTGCAGCATTTATTCGTCTTTTCCAGTCTTTCCTTTTTGGTTCTTCCTAAATCGTGCACAAGCGTTGGGATCATGAAGAGAAGAGTGGGACAATATGGTGGGTGCACGCGAGATTAAAACCCTTTTCTTTAGACACAAAGTTAGCAACATTTCGGTACATCTGTTAAACGAACATAAGTGAAAGTCGATGCAGAATGTTTATTATTTAATGTTACAACTTTGTCTTTGTGACTTATTCGGTCATGGCCTTAGAATTCACACAGGACCGTTTTGGGGAAAGACGTGGAGTCTTGGTAGCTTAAACGACGTATGGTGGTGTCTGTTGCTTTAGCCAGCATAGAATTAGCCACTTTGCTCCAATCACACTGCAAATGAGTAGCTCCTGAAGATGCAGGCGGAAAATACTGAAAATGTAGGGTGTTAATAGACATAGAACTGTACATTAATTATTTTAGACATCATTTTTATTTCTGTGTACATACTGTGCACATAACTGATGCAGCTCTAATGATATAAACTACGTGTATTGGATCAAAGCAGTTACTTTGCCCGTGCGAAGCCGATGCGTTCTAGTTCTACGTTGAACTCAGTGTAGACTCTTCTTAGAAACGGCTTGCCCATTTCCCAGTAGTCTTGGTCGTGCGGCGCCAGCAGTAGCACATACTGGTCGTTCGGAATCTTCATCTGAAGCGGGAACAAGAGGTTCGCGTTTAAGAGGCTGCCACTTACTTCAGAACAGAGACAGTGAATAACACATATTTGATGTTTTAATGGATGTAAAGTGTCTTGGATAATGACACCGTCTTGTCTGGTACAGGGAGGAGGTTACTGCCTACATTTTCAGGGTAGAAGTACGTACATACGTATGGACTGGATTCATCTGACCCAGGACAGGGACAAGCGGCGGGCTCTTGTGAATGCGGTAGTGAACCTTCGGGTTGCATAATATGCGGGGAGCTAATTGACTAGCTGAGGACCTGTTAGCTTTTCAAGAAGGACTCTGTTCGGTAGAGTTAATTAGTAGTCTATGTGTGACATGTATATGGAGGTTACATATGTATTCATATGTAAATAACATATGGATATTGCGATTGTGGGTGTGTATTTTAAACGATATTGGGTGAATATCACACGCGGCATTATCGCCGGGTTGAACATAATTAATAACTAATGGTATTGGATTTAATCCAAGACGTGAATACAGTGCGTATTTTATGATCTTCCCAGTTTATGTTTAATGACAGCAAACTCACCACATAGTCGTTCGGTTCCAGGGTGAACTTATCACCTGCTAAGTAGATGTGTATGGGTTCGAAGTTGGGCACGTCCTTGCTATCCACCTGCAACATAATTCTTGAATTCAACTTAAGATAAGTGTATTGCAGACTTCTGTTTCCCTCGCAGACACTGGCCCATGTGATGACAAGTCACTGACAGCTGACCTTATCCTGCCATTCGTGGATAAAGGAATGAAATGTTGTCTCCAAGACACATCATTTTATGCACTGAAGGTTATAGGATTTCCTACCTGCTTTATACAAGAAAAAATGTTTTATTTGTTGTCTATTTAACGACATTGTATCACGATCCGTGACACACTCGAATGGTAAAACCTGTCTTTATGTGTGAGATCCCGTTGTGACGAATAAGCAATAATGACCAAGTGTAATTTTGTAACCGACGGATTGAGTTTTTAAAATTCTGTAAGTTTGCCTTCACTAAAAGTCTTGCAGTTTCGATTTTGAGCCATATCGACTCACGAAGAAGTCCACTGTACTTAAGCTCAAAACCGACGCTTTTGTTATGTAACATAAACCATTAATCAGACTTTGTATACCGGCAATAAGCGGGCATGATGAATGGCGAAGGACGCCGTTGGGAGCTTGCTGTACTGCATTGCGGAGTGCAGCACTTTCAGCCTTGTTTAATTGAATATTTGGCATTACTAGGAGAGCCTGGATAAGAGAGAGGGGCCCCACTACTGTGATAAATTCCATGCGTCGTTGTTTTCGTCATATTTGGTGCGTTGTTGAGAACAGAACGCGGGTCAATTGTACGTCGATACACCAGTTTATGAATTTCCTTTCACTTTACGCTGACGGTTTCCTACACTTTGTGTTTTCACCGTCAGGCTTATCAGGTAGTTAACCGTTTAAAGACGAAGCGTATCTGTTTTATATAAGGACTCAGTGCGTACCGCGCTGTAAACACTCTCCACCTCGGTTATAAAAACCAGTCTCTTAATGTTTTATAAGGCAAAAGTTGCTGTTTGTTCTGAGATCCGTACAAAACACATAAACGCAATGTGGGCACCACGTAGAATTTTTTAATGTTAAACCTGGTGGTATGTAAAGTTACCGCTAGGCTTTAAAAGGTTAAAAGGAAGCAACTTGTCTTAACGCAGTTTGTAATATATTTTGAAACTACTTCTGATGAAATTGTGAGGGGCCTACTGTCTTTATAATCTGAAATTTATAGCTAAGGAATGAGTACCTCTTTGAGATTGTGACAAGTAATATATTCGTCACACTACTTTTGAAGCTGCGGCCAAGACACTTTGAGCTACCCTGTGTGCTCGGACTCGATGTACTGTGCGATGCCTAGAGTATACGTAGTTCGACAGAAGATCCGTTTTGCTGCAAGGCTCCAGTCCTTTTATGTTTGGAACCTTTTTGCAAGAAATGTATGATTTTCTTATTACACCATTTTCCGCTGCAATCTACCGATATTTTTCTACCTTATTTATCTTTGGAAATACAGATAGCAAAAGAAATCAGGACAGGGCAGAAATACCTATAAACGTTAGTGATTTAATTGTTGATTGAATGTGAGAATTAAGGTTCATGTTTACTGAAATCACATATCTGCTTTAATACAAGGGTCGGCTAGCGTAACAAATTTTTTTTTTCTGAAACAGGCGGTGTAAGAACAATATTTAAAGCACAGGGAATGGCCAATACTCACCGTAAATAAGAAGGAATATTTGCTGTTTGTGTAGAATTCTCTCCTTCTTAGAGATGGAACCTTAAAGAGAAATTAAAGAATCCATTACTTTTGTCGCTGGTGTGGAATAATTCTCAATTTTGTCACTAAAATTTCGCACAGCAGCAGCAGCAGCAGCAGCAGCCGCCGCCGCCGCCGCCGCCGCCTGTTCGTGAGAAGCTGCTGAGCACAAGAGATCGTATTTTTCAAGTAATGAAGACCTTCTAAAGTAGGAGAAAGTGGCCAAGTGGTTACCCGTTCTGCAAGAAGGAGCGTGACCCTATATATATAATCAATCCTGTAACAGTTTTGTTTAGGGCACGTCAATATCTAACTTGTAAAACTAGCAAGACTTCGGCGA
The DNA here is from genome assembly GCA_013340265.1 of Coptotermes formosanus. Classification (NCBI taxonomy): domain Eukaryota; kingdom Metazoa; phylum Arthropoda; class Insecta; order Blattodea; family Rhinotermitidae; genus Coptotermes; species Coptotermes formosanus. The sequence continues at coordinate 31,730 of BLKM01003063.1, forward strand.
AATAGGCGTGTTTATTTATGGTTACGCTAATATACAGCAGCAGTTTGACTACTGCAGCTGGAGATGTGAGCCTGAAAGCAGTAATTATTATTCTGCGTAGTAATTTTTACTTAACCTTTTAAAGCCTAGCGGTAACTTTACATACGACCAGGTTTAACATTAAAAAATTCTACGTGGTGCCCACATTGCGTTTATGTGTTTTGTACGGATCTCAGAACAAACAGCAACTTTTGCCTTATAAAACATTAAGAGATTGGTTTTTATAACCGAAGTGGAGAGTGTTTACAGCGCGGTACGCACTGAGTCCTTATATAAAACAGATACGCTTCGTCTTTAAAGGGTTAACAAAACATCAGTTTCTTGTTTGTGTGTATTACAGTAACGTAGATATGATTACAGACTGTGGCAGATCTGGTTTGTTTATTAATAGACGACCAGGGATATGTTTTTGTCAATGTGAATAAAGATGCACGACTCCAAAGCAGTTGGTCTGTTGTTTCTATCTGATATATGTAGTTCGGGTCGGTCAAACGTAGAATAGATTGCAGGCCATATTCGATATGTAACTTGACATCTTGAACCACAACGTGTTGCATTTCTTCGTTGTTTTTCATTTGTAAATTTTTCACTTAAAAATGCAAGGATGTAAAATGTCCTTTTGTGTAGTTTTTCAGTGTTTCTCTGGCATACCTTACAGTAGAAGTAATAAGTTCACTTAAGGTTTATAAATATCAGACCATGAACGGGCCACATCATGAAGTTGTTCGGGCCGCATGTTTGACACACCTCATGCAGATCGTGATATGGAAAGGCACGTAGTATCCCTTCTGGTTCAAATTCCTATAAAGGTTTAAAGTTTAATGTTCTGAAATTCGATATCTTCCGCAAGACACTGTTAAAGCGATTTGTGTTATTTATACAAAGTTATGTGTGTGAGTCACTACCAGACACTGTATACACCTGTGATTAAGAATGCACGATAAATTGCCGAGTTCAGTGTTTGTCCTATTATGGCAATATTGTGGCTGTTGTGACCTGAGAGGCATGTTCATTCTTCAAACATTTGAAAACTCAAATTCATCTAATTTGTTCAGGGTGTCCCAGGACTTAAGGTCAATACCGCAGGATGTAATTTCAGAGCTACTTCTGAGTCAGAAATGTCATATACGCATGGGTCCGAGTCGCATCTGTTACTGAGTTGTGAGTGTCTACACTATACTGAATAAACTAGAAAACAAAGTAGTACATTGTGTATTTTTTAGACGGGCTGTAAAACATGCCATTACAATTTGTATTTCTCCACTCATGCACGTTGTTCAAAGTGGCTTTCATCTTTTTATGTAGATTTTCTGACCAGTGTGACTGGGTAACCGTTAAGCTTGCGAAACACTGTGGCATTATTTATTCGTGTTGCCGAAGCAGTTCTCAAGCCACTTCTCTGTTCCCCTGCAGTTTAACTACTAGCAATTCAGTAGACGTTGCGACTAGGACCCGTGTGTATAAGATTTTTCTGACTCAGAATTACCTCTGGAATTAGACCTTGTAATACTGACCTTACGTCCTGGGACAGATTGCGTGTAAGAGTGCAGTTCATACATCAGAGAGAATAAATTCCATCTGCAACCTCGAGAAATCATCTGCTAATGCTGTTTAGAGAAACAGTCAGTGTTGAATGCCAGACACTTTGTTGGGAAAGTGCAGAGCTTTTATGTATTATAGAATTTGATATATATAGTTGTCGGTTAATACGTCATACTGAGCTGAACGTAGTGCAGATTTTGTTTGTCCCTGGGATATCCATATTTTGGCATTCGTGTTATTTTCTTGTACATATGCAGTAACGTTTGAGGTATTTTGCGACAAATGAAATCAGGTCTAGATTATCTATTTTTCCCTTATTTCTGCGCTCAGTCATGTTATATTATTATTATTATTATTATTATTAAAAAGTGAAAAAATTTGTCCCTGTATACATCGCGAAGGTGTCTGGAGGGAGCGGTTATATAGCTCCACTCCTTAACCTCGGCGCTAGATGGAGGTGAGGGGTTAGTCTCATGACCCAGAGTGTTTTTCTTTGGCGGAAAGAGGCCTCGGTCCCCATTTTATAGGGGGCCAAGTAGGTCCAAAAGCCGATCGTGACGTTTTGAAGAAGAGATAAATCTGTTGTCCCGGTCAGTGCTTTCAAAACTATCAAGATTCTGTACGAGGGGGGACCCAAACCTAGGCCAATTCACGCGGGATATTCAAATTCCGGAAATATGTGGGTCCTCCTCGTAAGTGTGCATTACCAACTCAGTGTATATGTAAATCGCGAAATAGCAATTTTTAATATGTCTTATTTTTTTAATTGTTTCCTATTTTGTACTCAGCTTCGTTAAAAGAGAAATATTAAAATAAGAAATGTGACAATTTTTGCCTACTGAAGAAATAAAAAACTTAAAGGAATTCTGTACCATCTCATATATGCAGTACTTGAATGACATTCATACGTACACGTATTTGTTTCAGGATTAAACAATAATATGCGATTTTTATACTTTCAAAATGGGATGCAGTTGCATAATCTGTGATGTGGATGAGAGGGGCCCGCTAGGGCGCCTGCTCTTCGGCGGCCAGTTCGTCTGTCCTACTGTGGGAATGGCACTGTTTGAGTCCACTCACCGACTTTACCAAACTCTGGAACAGAGTCGAGCCGAAGTGCTTGTTCATATATTTGCTGTACATGGCCATTCGGAGCACTGAGATATGTCGTCAGATCCAAGAGTGAACCTGTGGTTCGAAGAAAAGTGTGTGTTACATTTTCAAATAAAAGTGCAGTCTGCACACCTAGATTAAATGGTCAGATCTGGAACTGAATACAGTATGTTTCGATATTTCTATAGCGGGTGTCCACTGTAGCATACAACCCTATTTTCACACTCCACACACTACTTGTGCGAGATGCAAATGGTCACGCGATGTATATTCATCAACTCAAAATACTGCTGGCATCGCCATAGAAGCAAGTCAGTAGGCCTGTAGTGTGGTATTTTGATGAAGTAATATTGGTCTTACTTTTGACAGAAGAATACAGGTTTTATAGCATCACTTTTCTAGCAGTTGGTTGTAGCTTTCCTGTCATAAGTCTAACTTTGGGAAGAAGAACAGACTGGTGACAGTATATAAGCTGACCGACATACCTGGTGCCATGACCACTTACCGTTCGAGTGTTACCTTCCATTCAGGCTGTTCCGGGAGGACGTAAGCATAACTTAAGTTTCCGGTGTAATGTGCAGGGTCAGACCCACCCAAAATTAGCTCACTGCTTTCTTCTGGCCCCCTTGAACAGAATAAAAAACATTGGATGTGGCGTATTGCAGGTAGTCTATATCTTCATGATTTTAGAAAACACAACAACACGTGTGGGAGTATGGAAATATGAAGAACATTTAACCCTTTAAAGACGAAGCGTATCTGTTTTACTTAAGGACTCAGTGCTTACCGCGCTGTGAACACTCTCCACTTCGGTTATAAAAACCAATCTCGTAATGTTTTATAAGGCAAAAGTTGCTGTTTGTTCTGAGATCCGTACAAAACACATAAACGCAATGTGGGCACCACGTAGAATTTTTTAATGTTAAACCTGGTCGTATGTAAAGTTACCGCTAGGCTTTAAAAGGTTAAGACACCAGTAATTATGAGTGATAGGTTACTATGAAATATCACCCTGATTTTTGGGCGTTGGGGCACAGAAGTACTATAGAGAAACACACCCCGTGCTTGAACATTAAACGTGAATTATCCTGCCCACGTAGTGTGTATATGTGCTTCGTATTATTCTCAGAATGAATGGAAACCATTTCCATATTGTTTTTTTAACGCTGACGTAGTTTCTTCTGCGGGAGCCGGGAAGTGAAATTTCAAATGTTGTAAATGTTTAGATGAAACGATTACCTTTAACTCGCTTACGTACAGAGTACCTGAACACGTAAGGTATAAATATGTCCGCATTAGATCAACTGACGTAGTAAAATGGCATCTGAAAACCTAAATCAGAAAAGCACCGAGACAGAGGACTTGCAATGTTATCTCCATGTAAAGTTAGCATCCACTGAATGTAAGAGTGGTTATGAGAGAAAAAGCCAAAAAAGTAGAAAACTTATACGTGGTATTTCCCATGTAGCCAATTGGAGGGAAGGAATGTGAATATCAACGGAAGGAATGAGAGGTGGTTTGCAAATTACAGCGGTGACTACGGTATAAATGGACAGTCAAATAAAAGGCGGCATGTCACCTATACTGAACCAGACATGCAGAAAATCTGTACAATCAAACCCACGATGTGACGCGAAAATGTCCCTGTGTTTAAGCACCTGTTTCCTTTCAATAAAGACATGGTGACTGTTGGAAAAAAGGAAAATCCATATCCTGAAAATGCAGACGGTGTGTTTCTTTGCCTGTCTGCCTCCTGTTGTCTGTCTTTCAGCCTCTCTCCGCCTGCATATCTGTCTTTCTGCCTGCCTGCCTGCCTGCCTGCCTGCCGGCGTGTCTGTGTGTGTATCTCTCTCTGTTATGAAGCTTCTCATGATACAATTTCCTCCATTCCGCCGTTACCTCGTCCTTCTTCAGCTCAGAAAATATCACATTAAGTCTTGCAGGATGTGTGATATTACGTTACCAAATAGCTTACTTTTCTATATATCTTACCTTTTCTTCAGGTATCTTAACATATCTTACCTTGAGAAATAAACTGAAAACGTGCTGCAGGAGACGAGACCGTGCTGTATCATGTTCTCAGGGACAGTCTGTGGCTGGTACGATACGTAACGAGGAAGGTGAGAATAATTGTTTTCGCTTAGAAGCACTTTCCCTCTTACTTTAAAGCCCATTCCCAGAATTCCGTCGGATGTGCTGTCAAAAAAGTCCTTTCCTGTCTCAAGAAGAGCGAAATGCTGGTTGTGCACTGTCAGTCCTCCAAGCTGTGAAGGAGGAGACTGATTATTTATTTGGCACGAAAGTGTAGCTTTATTGCCGACAGGAGGAATAAATAGGCAGAGAATTCGTATTACAGTCTCTGTTTGTGTTTTCGGTTTCAAATAATTAGGCACAATGCACAATAACGTGCAGTAAGTGTTAGTCTGGTTTGATTCCTGCCAGAAAGAGCGCCGGGCGAAAAGGGCAAATCACACATATTTTCCTACAGATGCGGAGTTCGAGCCTACTTTAGGTGCCTGATGGAATAAGTTTTAATGGCAAACTTTATGTTTTTAGTGGTTACTAAAAGTGTCTATTTAAATATGTAAATATTATATTAAGGCATATTAACCTTTTAAAGCCTAGCGGTAACTTTACGTACCACCAGGTTTAACATTAAAAAATTCTACGTGGTGCCCACATTGCGTTTATGTGTTTTGTACGGATCTCAGAACAAACAGCAACTTTTGCCTTATAAAACATTAAGAGACTGGTTTTTATAACCGAAGTGGAGAGTGTTTACAGCGCGGTACGCCCTGAGTCCTTATATAAAACAGATACGTTCCGTCTTTAAAGGGTTAAGTTGTTTATTGGTAAAATACTGTTTTTTGTAAAAATTATAGTGTTAATTACTTAGTGGTTGAAGGGCAACCCAGAGATTCAAGGAGTTTAATTTAACCTTAGAGTGTGGCTTGGTTTCGTCTTTATCATGGACGATTCTAATGAATCATTATGTAATGACGAATAATAGCAGAGGTTATGGATGACGAAAGGGAAGACCTACGGAAGGCAGCTGTCCTAGCTTCATTTGAGGGGTTGTGCCAGAGTTTGCTTTGATGGAGCGAGGTAATGCCGCAACAACATCAATCACGTAGTCGGTTTTATGACCGAGATTCAAAAGTGAACCCACTAAATCTGAAGCAGGAGTGTCTTCGGTTCAAGCAGTCAACAGAAGCTTCCTTTGGTTGTTGGTTAACGTTGGTATCTTCTGAGGTTTGAGGCAGTTGACCGCCGTTCTTCTAACTACCAGCGTGTTCCCTGTTGTTGTGGATCATTGTTAAGGACACAAAAAACCGGCGTACGTGAGGTGTGATTTCGTGCACGTAAGAACTAGACATATAAATCTGGTAGGATTTCAAAAAGCAGAAGTGTAATGCTTACCGTCACATTGTCTATGCAGAACCGAAAGCTTGCAGATGCACCATACTCCTTGCCTTCGACTTCTTTAGCACACTGGAATTTTTTACGATTGTCTGCAACGAAATAAAGGAGGCTTTACAATGATGTGTGATAGTTTGGTGGAGCCATACGGTCTGTAATTCAGTGTCTGCTGATACTTTGTGCCGTAGCCAGAAAATAAAAGTGAACGGAACGTCGTCATTTTGTAAAACAGGTGCCAGTTATAACCCGAAATGTGAAGTAAAAACATAAATATATAATGAAAAGAAGCAACAGAACGTAGAAAGCAGAAAATATGGAAAGCTTTCGTATGCAAAGCTTTCCATATTTTCTGCTCTTAACGAGTTAATTATTATTGGAGACGGAATAGCGCAATCTATTGCCGGAATTTAGAATATGTGGAGCTATACTCCTTCTTCCCCATATACCTTCGTGTGGTGAATACAGGAAACCTTACAGTACTTTACTTCTACTAAGTACTGTTACAGTGACTAAATGCAGGTTAAAGAAATGCGCTTGGCATGGGAGGAAGGAGATTGTTCCAAAGACTGGAATTCCCCGACAATTTTAGCGAAATCTCTAGTATCGAATTTTAAAAGAATCTGCCCGACTTTTCGGGCACCTTTACCAGATTACAGACATACATGCAGACAGTCGGACAGACACAATACAGACGGCCAAAGGTGAATTCCAAGTAAGGTATTATTTTTAGGCGTGTTCAAATGCATGCAGAAACGCTGTTATAGTCGCTCTGTCTGTCCGTCTGTTCGTATGTAACAAGTCAAGAACCACTGCACGGATCTTACGTGATCTGATTTTGGGAAGCTTACGGGAAATGTCGAGCCATTTGAATTTTGATTAAAATCTAAGAAAGGCTGCAGACTATTTGTGTGAATTTCTGCGCGGGTCTCAGGCAGAAACTGGCGAGAAACTGAAGAGTTTATTTTACAGGCGTAGACACTTTTGGTTTCCTTTAGACAGCTCTGAAAACAGCTTCTTGTTTTTCTCTCGTAAAGTAGTGCTATATTAAAACATGATTTTAGCTTCACTCTTAACTGTTAAACACACACTGTAAATTTTGTCCTATTCTACGCAGCAAAAAACACCGTACAGCTGCGTGACCGGGTGTGAAGCAGCTGCTGAGATAGAGTCAATACTCGTTACGTCTTTTGTAAAAAGAGGATGCATATATACATATTTGAAACATTCGGTTTGTTAGTGTTTTTGTTGAAATGATCAAAGTCAGCACACACTAATTTAGTGTCTGGTCTCTCAAGGCAATATGAAAGCAGGCTGCATACGTTTTCCACCTTATTTTGATGTATAATTAACACTTAATTTTATGAAAACTTAAGATATAATGCGGAAAACACGTCACACAAATCACAGTCCACCTACGATAGGTCCAAAGCTGAAACTTACCGCATTCGTTGCAGTCCGTTGAACGAAGAACAGTTCAAGTGTTTCCAGTATCCACCACCACCTCAATATCTCTGCGATCTTGTCCAACTCGAATTGTTGCAACTTCAGTATCCTGAAAGTGAAGAAAAATTTACTCTGCTCTGTACTTATAAACACTTCCTAAGCACGAACAGATTTTATTGACTACTAACTACCTGCAGTGAACAGCATATTTTGACTTTATGGCATAAATAAATTGGAAAGGGCGACACCTTGAATACCAAATTCGTCTGGGTTATGTATAAAAATTCAGTTCACAGCTCAGCGATAAGAAATTTCCTGTCACTTGTAAAGACTGTCAGGTTAAAAACGTCTAAGGGAATGGCCGCTCTTTATTGTGACAGCATTTCGAAACACTTAAATACACTGCGTGGGCAGAGTGGGGTTTTTAAGTGGTTAAAATTCATTTCAAGTCGAAGGATGGAATAGAAATGTATGATACATTTATCATAATATTTTCTTTATATGGCGTTAATTAAAAATCTTGACAATTTTCTTCTTTAAATTTGCCCATAGATATCACTTAAATAATATCATATTTAATTAGAATTCCATCTATAGTTTTACTGTACATTAGAGGAAGGTATCTGTATTTAAGTGGGGGATATCGAGGTGATTTATCTGCACTACGGCAACGTTTGTCGGTTGGTTGTAAGAATTTTGTCCATTCACTTAACGGCGCTGTCACTGGCGTCGAATGGTAGGACTGTTAATGAATTCGAAAGTACGCGGCCAGAAGGAGGTGTGGTATAACTTGAGCTGCGATCCGTGCACTTGCTGGAGGGTCCGAGTCACGACTGGGCAATACACGACTGGGCAAAGTCTTGTGGGATGCCTCCCAAAGGAGAAGCAGAACTGACAACCAGCTGGTGTCGACATTCGTTTTAAGATTTATGGGATTTATCTGGCCTAGGAAAGGTGTCGAGTTATGTGCTGGCCTTGCGAAATTAATTCTCAAAGGAATTGCTTTTTAGGAGTCAACTGTATTATTGGACCACTGACTAGGCGACAAATCTATGAGAGGCTATTTATGAAGCTTCCAACGGGAACAACAGCTAAATTGAAACCACGATGTGCACGGAGTTGTGACGGCACTTCACGTCATCACATGCCGTAATATGTGTGTCGGTCTCCAAATATCTTAGACGTTTTGGTTGCTAAAGAAGAATTTAGAATGGGGGACATTCAGCATGGCGTTCGAAGAATATTTGCACGGTTTTCCAATTGGACTTGCAATTTTCTATAAATGCCGTAGTTGACTCCGCGTTTAACTCTCTCAAGTCTCTAAATTTCTTTTATAATTCAAAACCATGCAGCCCGTCTCTATCCCCACCCCCCCCAGTGCAACAGCCCCTCCTGGGCCAGGGCCTTCTCATTATCGAGGCTTTACGATCACACTCAAACACACCACACTCGGTAGGACTTCTCTGGACGAGTGATCAGCCCAACGCAGATACCTCTACCTGACAACAGCACATGACACTTACAAGAGACAGACATCAATGCCCCCTGCGGGATTCCAACCCAGAATCCCAGCAAGCGAGCAGCCCAAGGCCCACGCATTAGACCGCGTGGCCACTGGGATCGGCCTCTGTCTCTTTTGCAATACCAGTTGTGCTTTAATTCCGTAAACGTTGTCCACGCCTGGCTGTCGTAAGCCATCAGACCATCTTGCAAAAGCATATAGGGATGTTAACTTTTCAAAACCCATTATTAACTGTATATGCCACCCACGTATCTATAGAAATTATGCGTTTTCGCACACATTTTGTTTATTTGTTTAGTTAGATTCTTAGAATAAACAACGGTTATTTCCCTCGACAGCGTCAGCCAGTTATTTTTGTAATGGAAATGGAGTGTGTTTTCTGCCATGTAGAAATTAAATTTTAAAATAATATATTGATACATTTTATGCTGATGATGTGTATTGCCATGTGTGTAGTGCCAAGTTTCACAATTCCTACTCCCTGCGTCGATGTATTTGATGGAGATCTTCCTTCCATTCTGGTTTGCCAAAGACTCAACTGACCGTTGATACCGTTTCAGTGGAAGCCTGACAGAGGAAGCACAACACTGTATTATACAAATCTCTTGGCTATGGTATTTATTGGTTTGTAAATAGACTTCAGTATATTGTGGGCAGAATTCTCCCTTCACTTGCTGCTTCTCTTGAACTCGTCTCCAGTTGCAATCGAGTACTATGTGTTTAAGCCAGCCGGACGTCTCCAATGCATGACGTCAGTTTTTTTTTGTGGTGAAGGGCCCCGCAGCAGGTGCTACGGATGCACCGCAGCCTTGAGGCTTATTGTACACCCCTGTGATGACGATGATTAAGATGATGATTAATTTTTTTTTGTTTTCCAAGTAATGGAGCACCGGTGGAATGAAATTGACAGGGGATAACCGAAGTACTCGGGGGGAAAAACCTGTCCCAGTGCCACTTTGTCTACCACATATCCCACAAGGATTTACTCGGGATCGAACCCGGACCTTCGCTGTGAGAAGCCGGCGAATAACCGCCTGGGCCATAGCACGGCCTATGATATAAGTTAATCCTGTCGACTCATTCCTTGAGATTTTACCGTAACTTTTCCATGTTTACACAATACTTCTTGCTTTTTAATCGCTCCAAATATCGCCCAGCTACGTCGCCATGAAGGCACGATGGTCAGTATACAGTCAATATGCCTAAGCTAGCGACAAGCTAGAAACAGACGCCAGTAATCACTGTGTGGTTTTTACAACGTCAGTACCGCTCTTCTCAGCAAACTCCTTTCGTATAGGTCTCACTACATCGTACGTGTTCAAAATTTAAGCACAGCAACAGTCTCCTTTGCCTGTCCTGCACAACCAGTTGGTTACACTGAACAACCCACATCTCACTGCGTGGTGTCGGGAGCAAAAGCAAAATCTCTACCAAATACGTCCAATCGTTCGGTAGCAGCAACTGTTTTACGTGACGATGTTAGAAATTCTGCATGAGTGCAACGTGGCGACTACCTCAAAGAAGAACAAGTGTATTATAACTGTTTCGACACGTATAAGTAGGGTATCTGTTGTACTCCGTGCCAAATATGAAGAAACGTTTTCAATTAAGGCAATGATCTTGGATCTGGTATTATTTTAGTAGAATAACTGTCGTCTGCTATCTCAGCGTTTCAGATTTCCTTTGAAATAATCCTAAGAACTCAAAAAAAAAGACACCTCACTCAGAGCTTCGCATAATTCTGATAGGAGTATGTTATAAAAGTTATTAATCTCTCTGTCCAGCAGAGGAATGCTCGTACGAAAAGAACACTGTGGGTAATTTTAGGAACGTGGGCTGTATTTTGGTCTTTTATGTCTAGTAAAGAGCCCGCTGAAATTTTAATGAAATATTGTTGCCATTGTCAGCATTATTAGCCAGTTTCGGTCGTAAACCTTAACCTTTTAAAGCCTAGCAGTAACTTTACATACGACCAGTTTTAAGATTAAAAAATTCTACGTGGTGCCCACATTGCGTTTATGTGTTTTGTACGGATCTCAGAACAAACAGCAACTTCTGCCTTATCAAACATTAAGAGATTGGTTTTTATAACCGAAGTGGAGAGTGTTTACAGCGCGGTACGCACTGAGTCCTTATATAAAACAGATATGCTTCGTCTTTAAAGGGTTAAGCGTGAAATAAGTTCTGTACACATGTACACATTTGTCTTTAAAAAGAAACTTGTGTATGCTACCTGCTGTAAGTAACCTGTGTAGCTCGGAAAGTAGTTACACTTAACAACACATTAAACAAGACTCAGTAAGAATGTGATGTGAACACGATAACAGCGGCTCGGAAATAACTTCCACTGCCGTTACTTTAACGTTTGTACCGACTTGCTAGCATACATGAGGAAACAACAACAACAACAAGCGGTAGGCTCTTATATACGTGGTATATAAGGCTGTATTGGTTTCAGGTTGTTCAGGATAATGTAGTGCTTCAGACATACTGTGATGTTGAAGAAACACAAGTATATTTTTGAGGAAAAGAAATATATACTTATTTTCCGTGGCTCGATAGTCCTAGTGGGCCAGGGCCTCCTCCTTGTCGAAGCTTCGAGATCACACTCAGACACACCACAGTCGGTAGGACTCCCCTGGACGAGTGATCAGTCCGACGCAGAGACCTCTACCTGACGACACACAACACTCACAAGATAAGGACACCCATGCCCCCGGCGGGATCCGAAGCCGCAATGCCAGCAGTTCAGCAGTCAGTCGCAGACCCACGCCTTAGACCGCGCGGCCACTGGGATCGGCATGTAAAATGTTAGTGTCTAGGAATTAACAGTGGCAATTAAAGTGACCACGGTTAACTTCTGTTTCGATCAACCAGAGAGTCTCAAAAAGACAAGAACTTTCCTCACCTGTTCTAAACGTGCACAAAGACAGTATATGAGAGACACAGAAGGAGCAGAGAGTTCACCGATATAGTCCGTTGCTGGCAGCAATGACCAGAAGCAAGATGGTCACCACTCCTGACGGCAGCATCCTGAGGAACTTGCGCTAGACTGGCAGCGTGCTGATTTTATACCGAATGGCTGGACGTGAAATAAGTATGTCATAATTACGTGAACAGTATAGAAAAACTCTGTTACACTTTAGCACACAATGTCTTTAACGTGACGTGTTTGTGTAAATTGTATTTCCAGGTATAATCCTACACGATTTCTAACTTTGCTTTTCGTTGGTATTTGTTTACCTCCAATTTAGGTCGTAAAGTGTCTTGACACGAATAATTGTGCTAAAATTAAACCAATTTTTTAATGCCTGTCTATTTCCTACAGCAAGTGCTAATTACGGTGTCTGTTGTATTAGTGTGTGTGAAGTGATCTGACTCTTGAGCGAAGTGCGGGACAATAGTAAGAAGAGACGGACGTTCCTGTGAAACGAATGCGTAGTGTCATCCAGCACGTAAGAGATGGAAATTTATTGTCGTTTAATAATATCCTGTAGAAAGTTGGAACTGCTGTGCAAAGCGCTGAAGAAACACTTGCTGCAGGTGTAGCAAATTCCAGTTTTTACTGCAAATGATAAAACACTTGAATGCACAGAATAACATATTGACTATATTCTTGCACGACTAAAATTTTCTACGCCTCTTCAGTTTAGTCGTATCAAAACCAATACTGCAGGTGAATAGAGGTTAAGGAAACTCCGGACTTCGGGATAGCTTAGTCGGTACAGCGACTCGCTACGGGGTGGAAGGTTCGGGGTTAGAACTCCGTCCAAACCCACCCTGGGGCAATAATGCACCCTGCAAAATGTGTATCGGTTTTCTTTCCCGGGAGCAAAGCAGCCGGGGCTTGGCGTTGAACACCTACCCCAAACTAGCGGCGAAGTTTAAAATGGGTAGATCTGCACCTGTACATTCACTTCGTACCTCCAACAGAATGTTATGATGTGACCTTTACCTTTACCTTGAAGAAAGTCTACGTGGACTTTGGTTCATTCATAGCATAATGAAGAACACATACACGCCAAATCATCAAGTATGGAAACGTTGTGTGGAGTAAATATTACTTTCCTCGTTTTTTGTCCAAGGCTTAGTATTTTGCTGAATGTTTTTCCTTGTACTGCACTTCCTCCAGACTTTGAAAACTCTTAACTATTCTTGGAGCAACCAAATGCCGAGTCAGAAGTGATGCCCCCATTTTCGAGAATGAAGCTGTGCTGCTGCTGTGACAAGGCCATCCCACACCTCAGGGTACAGTGATGGATGAGAGTCGAATAAAGTGGAAGGATGGTTAGAAGGTGAAAACAGAAGAAAGTCCTGTTCTATTGCCACTTTTTTCAAGTCTCACTTGACGTCACCCAGTATAAAAAAGCCGAAGTCCGACTGCCTGCGTTACGTAGCACGGCCAGATGTTTACGAAAGATAGTCTGCAGGCACGCAACATATTCTAAATAAATTGTTTGCGCGATGTCCTTTGTTGTGCAAAGATGTAGAAGCCATTTATGTTTATGTGCACAGAAGTATTCTGAAGTTTGTCCTTCTCTGACAGTCAGTGTTTGTGAAAGGCTGGAATACTGCAGGATGCATACTGGCTGGACTACCTCTGTTCTGCTTTAGACGAAAGCTACTGGAAAGCTTTGATGTTTCAAACAAAATTCACCAGTTTACTTCACCACGGATCGTGTTTCTATCCGTACGTCAACATATAAATTTTCAGGATCCGACGGACTGCTTTTCATGAAATTCTCTGTTGCAGAATTTTGCTTAAGTTCTTTTGACATTGTTGAGTTTTTGTTAACAAAATGACTGGCCCGTGGCATGAGGAATGAGACCTGTGCTTATCATTGTCATGAACTTGCTTGCTAACTGTTTGCCAGATCGAAAAATATTTTGAGCAAATGTTGCAGAGAAAAATGAAACACAGGTTTTATACTAAATCCACTTTTGCTGTAAGCCTCACGCTCTAGACATAATTGACCTTATGACAAGTTAAAGGCGAATTGTGATCCATTTTTAATGACCCTACTGACGCGAACCTCGCGAATAATTTCAAAATGACGAAATATCATTGCTGTTAAATGACACAGAAATGTTTTAGAAACACGTTGCGTCGATTTTCTATTATATTTTGTCTGTGCTTTTCTGTGTGTGTAAAATGCAGTTGTTGTTGGAAATATTTATTCAGAGGGGGAAAATGTTAACAAGAAAGTGCAAAATGTTACAGAGATATAATTCCGCATTTTAAACTTTTCAGTAAGTGCATTTATGGTAATTAATTCAACAAAAGTAATATGGTTATTCGTGCAGTTGGCATATAGGAAAAGAGCTGCACATGGGACGTTCTTATTTGAGATATTATAACACATGCAAAGTCACGGAATATTTAAGGATATGTTAAATTTTAAGCAGTTCTAATTTACGATTTTCCATAATAATACAGTGTGAGGTGCAGATGCATGGATCTTTTACGAGTTATTTGCAAGACTAAGAAAGTGATCGGCTATTGGAGGTATCGTCAATATCTGTTTATGTAAACATCCTAAACTAAATTAGCAGTTTGGATCAAATTGGGCTCAAGGCACAAGGTCTGTACACGACGAAATAGCTAGACCCAATCACGAGCTACAGCCTGTGTGTGTGTGTGTGTGTGTGTGTATGTGCGTGACGTGACGTGACGTGACGTGACGTATATTTAACGAAGCACAAGGAAAATAAATGAATTCTTCTAATTATTTGTATAACGCCTGATTTTCGGTCTCTTTGCCTTCGAAGTACCAGTATCCGTTCCCCCCCCCCCCCCGGGTATTCAGCTTGGTACGGACATAATGAAACACGCAAATTTATTTGCAGTTGTATTTAAAATGCTTGGACAAATATATGTCTGCAAACACTTAGTTTTCCAGGTACAGCCCCACTTTTGCCCGAACTCAGTCCTTTATATTTTTCCCTGTGGGGGCCCTTAAAAGCTCTAGTGCTTTCAGCTGCCGTTGAAACTGAGGATATATTTAACCAACTCACTTTTGTTGCTTGTCAAACGATTTGCAACGGCCCCGGGATCTTGATCAGAATTGCCCGTGCGTGCATTGTTTGAACTGGAGGATATTTTGAGCACTTGTTGTGAACTGTGACTAAATAAATAATAAAAACACAACTGTTATTAAAATGGGGACGTTTATTTTAAGTCTATTGTGTGAGTTGTAAGTACAATATTACATAGCATTACGTGAGTTTACTGTTCAATGTGATCTTTTAAATTAAACTCAAAAACGGCCCATTTCCGGGCATGTATTTAGATGAAAAATTTTTTCTTTGCCTTGATGTGAAGTCTCAGTCTTTATCTTCTGCGAACATTTTAGATCCACCCTGTATATTTTCAATAAGTGATCGTTAAACCACATCGGAACGCGGTTTTCAAAAAAACAATTTACAACATAATTGTATTCCATTTCCAGTTTTTTCTCGTTCGTTATTTGTTATGCTTTATTTTTAAGAATCGAAAATTTTTCGACCAAGAGTAACATTTAGGAACAGAATGAACGTGTGGTTATCAGACATGTATCTTGCGTTATTCTGGCGTCTAGGTTTTGAACGGTAGCGTGCTGAGGACTTTGTGCACGAGTGGCGAGCGCTGGCGGAGACGGGAGGAAACTACATAATGAAAATATTCGTGACTTCTAGTCTTCACTACATTTTCTTTCTGTTAATCAAAGCAAAGACGATGAGGTGGGCGCATTGTGTGGCACTTTTGTAGAGAAAAGAGAACTGTATATAGGGTTGTGGTGGTGGAACATGAAGGAAAGAGGCCGCTTGCAACACCTATACGCACATGTGAGGAAAATATTAAAATGAATCGTAAATAAATAGAATTGGAGGATGTGGGCTGGATTAACTTGGTTAGAATACGAACAAGTGCCTGGCCGTTGTGAGCACGGTAATGGATTTGGAGGTTTTACAATTTCGGGGAATTTATTCTCTAGCATAGAAACAATAAGCTTCTCAAGACTTACTCTGTCCCATGCAGTTAGACAGACTGTGAAGCATTTTGTTGTTTCATTAACCTTTTAAAGCCTAGCAGTAACTTTACGTATCACCAGGTTTAACATTAAAAAATTCTACGTGGTGCCCACATTGCGTTTATGTGTTTTGTACGGATCTCAGAACAAACAGCAACAGCCTTATAAAACATTAAGAGACTGGTTTTTATAACCGAAGTGGAGAGTGTTTACAGCGCGGTACGCACTGAGTCCTTATATAAATCAGATACGTTCGTCTTTAAAAGGTTAATATTAACTTCCATTATTCAGTTCCACGAATATAGGCATGTCGTTTTTTTTGGAAATGTGCTATTTTGAGACTGAAATGTTATTAAATATTTTCAAGCATTTGTGGAAATGTATTTGACATTAATTTTACTTCTGCTGTGACAGAAATGTAGTTTTAATGAAAGTAATACGCGGACAGGGACGGGAAAGGTCTGCAAGAAATGACAGTGCAATGAGCCTGTTACGTAAATACGGTACGAATAGTCGCTTGTTTTTCGCAGGTAGTTCTGTTCATTAACGGTGTCAAAAGACAAAGCCGACTTAATTACACCTTAGCTTTACATAAATGACACCGAATTAAGCGTATCGCAGTCCTTCCCTCTTCTACCTGTTCACAGCAGGTGTCGAGGTTTTTGTTTTTCACTTGATCACACTCAGACACACACCACAGTCGGTAGGACTCCTCTGGACGAGGGATCGGCCCGTCGCAGAGATCTCTACCTGACAAACACTGCACAAGAGACAAACATTAATGCCCCTGGTGGGATTCGAACCCACGGTCCCAGCAAGCGCTCGGCCGCAGACCTACGCCTTAGACCGCGCAGCCACTGGGATCGGCAACCCCCGACTTAAACAAAAGCATTTTTGCTGAAAGCGGGTAATCATGTCAGTTATAAGAAGTGTGTGCAGAAATGTATGGATAAGTTAAATTCTTTGGAAAATTGGCCCAATTCAAGTACGATGTAAGAGCTACAATTGTAACGAGTGAAGAGTTCATTTAGAAGAAATTCCCATTAGTTATGTAGCTTACGATACGCCTATATGCTGTAATCAGGTTGCTGATATTAATGAGCAATTATGCAGTTTCCGAAACACACACGCATATATATATATATATATATATATATATATATAGAATGATAATAAAAACATCGTTATGGAAAATGCAGGGCTATCTGTGCTTGAACTATGCAGTGTTATGGCAGTAACAGTTCCTCTTATTTGGGCGTCTCTCGTGAGTGTTGGATTTCGACAGTTCTATGCGAAACACAAAACAATAGAAACAGCCCCACCATACTCACTGCGTATGAGGCTGTATGGGCCGCACAGCGTGTCTGGACGTTTTCGAAAGGAGGCAAAACCCTTACCCTTCTCAGAAATCGGGCAGCGGTTCGTCTGTTTTCCAGCCCGTAGCCTAGTCACTGTTCTGAGCTCTCCCGTCTTCGCTGTAGTTAGGTGCTGCAAATTTTAAAATGGCTTGAATTTTTTTTTTTTGCTAAGTAAGTTATTCCGTGCAGAAATGTCGTGATTCAGAATGTAATAGGCTATTCGTTCACCCAGACCGTGAAGTTTGGTAACTGTGTTCACAAGACCCTGACACTGATCCCTATCCTGCACTCCACCGCCAACGAACTTATATTTTGAAAATTAATTTAAATATTATATTGTAATGTAAGACTGACTCTTCTAAGGCGCCTCTTCCTTTCGAGTTACAGTTTTGTGCAGTTTATGGTCACTCATCCCATGCGTGATGCACGTACGGTTAGTACCTGACGAACGTACAAATGATGCAGCTTCTCATTATGTACTTTTCTCCAGTCTCTGCCACATCCTTTTTTTAAGCAAGTATCCCCAATCCGTGAAAGACGAAGCTCCACACCAAGGCAAAAACAAGTAATATTATGGTTTTGTATTATTTAACCTTTTAAAGCCTAGCGGTAACTTTACATACGACCAGGTTTAACATTAAAAAATTCTACGTGGTGCCCACATTGTGTTTATGCGTTTTGTACGGATCTCAGAACAAACAGCAACTTTTGCCTTATAAAACATTAAGAGACTGGTTTTTATAACCGAACTGGAGAGTGTTTACAGCGCGGTACGCACTGAGTCCTTATATAAAACAGATACGCTTCGTCTTTAAAGGGTTAATCTTTACCTTTTTAGAGAGCATGCGGGCAGATAAATGCTTGTGAACTGAATGACAGCAGGGATGTCCTGAATTCCGTCTGTTCATAATGCATGCTTGACTGCAAGTTTGATTCTTCACTGTGCCAGGCTCGAATCTTCCTGGTTGGTTTACGATGAGGAGTCGTTAAATTCCCGCCCAATTCTAAACCTGGTGGACCACCCATTGTCTTCTGCCTCAGACTGATATTTTTTCAAGTCGTGTTTACAAATCTTATTCAACATTCTACATCGTGTGAAGCTGTAACCTTTTGTCTGTATATATCACCAACATCGCAGCTAAGTTATTCTAACTCATGAGCGGAATAATAAACTTGAGGTTTGTCGTTGGTTGACGGGTGCTTTAGTTCTGTCCATGACTCGACATCTGCCCCTCCAAGCAGCGTCGCCTGGTATTTCTGAGGCCAGAGATCATTTTGTAGGACGCCCACTACAAAACCAGTCGTCTGTCCACTTCGAACTCTGACTCAGACCACGTATGTTTACAACACGTCATTCTGTACACTACCGAAAAGATGAATGTGGTGGTACTGAGTGGTAATGAACAAGTGGAGAGACAGTCGCCCCCACTCTATCAATGTCACAATGAATGATATCGTTCCTGTCCTATAGCACGTTCATCAGGCGGAAAGTGGATTGGCTGCGGTCGTCCAACCGTCTTGTTCACTAGCTTCACCTGGATGCAGGATGTCCGTTTTTTTTTCACGTCCCTGAGCGCGGTAGCGTCGTCGCATAGGACGTCTGGACAGACCTGACATCGTCCGTGCTAAGTTACACCATAAACGACACATTCTGTGTAAGTGTTTGTTTAGACCGTGTCCATGTGAGTGTTGTTTTGGCACACAGGGTCTCTTGAAATCGATATAATCCCTAAATAACTAAGTTTGTAGGCCGGAATCCTTCTTTGGAAGCTAGTGGTAGTTCAGCTAGTAAAGAAACTCCATGCCTCTTATAGAACATGGAAATCAATTGTGGCATTAACCTTTTAAAGCCTAGCGGTAAGTTTACATATTATCAGGTTTAACATTAAAAAATTCTACGTGGTGCCCACATTGCGTTTATGTGTTTTGTACGGATCTCAGAACAAACAGCAACTTTTGCCTTATAAAACATTAAGAGATTGGTTTTTATAACCGAAGTGGAGAGTGTTTACAGCGCGGTACGCACTGAGTCCTTATATAAAGCAGATACGCTTCGTCTTTAAAGGGTTAATGACAACCCGCTACTGATCTGTGTCATGAACCAAATTAATCCACCTCACAACCTGACGTCTTATTTCTTTAAAATCCGTTTCGTCGAAATGAGTCAACGGCGATCTCGTTGACACATCCAGGAAACTGTTGAGTACATCCGATGCAATAACCCGGTGCTAATGGGGTTGTCCTTCTCAAATCTCCAGAAGTGTAACGCAATTACTAAGACCAAAATTTGTTGACTCTGTAAGCAGTTAAGGCGGTGTTAACAGTTTCCTTAAAAGCAGTTGTATTTTGTCGACGTACTTCACGTTTGAGAGAGTTTATTTGATTGTGGTTTTTCAGACTAGGCTTGCAGTAATTTTATTTGATAATAGCGAGTAATGAATTTGAAAGTAGACCTATGTGGAATGTAACCGCTTATCTACGGATGGAGTTTGAAAATTCAAGCAGCGATGATGATGTGTAACTTTTTATGCGGGGCTCCCACCCCACGTACTGTAGTTTCTTGTATGTGTCGTAGATGGCAGGAGCTCCTTTGTTAAGTATCTCATGGGTCTGTGCGGAAATAACTCTGTACCCCTTTTTTCTTCACACTCCAAATTTGGACCATTAGCCGGGGAGAACGTAGGCACAACGAATAGGGCAGGCTGTGTACGTGTAACATAACACTGAGGCGCGTTCACGTGATCATTTTTTCTGTGGAAAAGCAATAGGTATTACATACTCTGAGTGTGTGTCTGTAGCCTCAGTTACCCAGCATGTAAAACGCATGCGCTGTATTATATTGTCTTCTATGGCTGTCCGGCTGTACCATATTCTTCCACATTATCTCATAAACGGCACGATTTTCTGAAAAAAAGGTTTGAATGTGAAATGTGTCTTGACTCTCTTTACAGTTTTTGCTAAAATATTTTTCATTCTAAGAAGACTTCGGCTGACACTATCTAAACTGTAGATTGGTCTTCATGTAAAGTACCCGTCATTCGTGTCGGATTTTAATCAGATTTGAATTTTATCGACAGATCTTTGAAAAACACTCAAGTATCAGATTCGATAAAAGACCGCCCAGTGGGAGCCGAGATGCTCCGTGGGGACGGACGGACGGACGGACGGACGGACGGACGGACGGACGGACGGACAGACAGACAGACAGACAGACATGACGAAGAAGTCGCTTTTCACAATTTTGCGAACGCGTTTAAAAACCTCAGGATTGATGCTGTAGCGACGGGGATTCGAACCGGGTCCTTCCCAAATACAAATTAGAAGTGTGGCAGTTTGAGCGAACTTGTTCGGTAGAGTTCACGCAAGTTCTGCGTTATAAGACGTCGTTACAATGGTATTTATATTGCTTTACACGTTCCAATGGCGGCCGGGGTAGCGTAGTCAGCAACTGCAACTCGCTAAGGAATGGACGGTCCGGGGCTTGACACCCGGTGGGGATAGCAGTTTTTCTCTTCTCCGCATCCTTCCAAATCGGCCATAGGGCTCACCCCGCCTTCTGTACAAGGGGGAGCGGGGATCCTTCCCAGACTAAAGCAGCAGGGGTGTGGCGTTGACCACCCAACCCCCATCTAGCATGGAGGTTAAGAATGAGTAGATTTATACCTCTCCCCCTGCCGGGCCTACGTGGCATATTACAGGGTGACGTTTACTGTCCTTGCCGTTTCCAGTCATGGAGTTTCTGTACCAGTATTATGTCGATTCTGAGGCGGCGTAAGTCGATAACTGTTATGAAACGGATTACATAGTTTGTTACTCCTTGTGGCGAGGAATAGAAGGTATGAAGCTGCTCGTTGTGCAGTTTTCTCGACACTTCTGTTTTTGACTTCCTTTCTCTTAGGTACGAAGTATTTTCCTCACCACTATAGCCTCGAAAACGTTGAATCCAAAGTTAGTGGACTGCTTATGCCCTAAAGATGGAATCAGCAACTTTTCTCGAAACGTCGGTGGTGTTTACCAATAAACACAGCGTTATATCCCAGGAGACTTCAACCTCATATCTCTGAATGAGTGAATGGCACTCGTGTAAATCTGCCCTCTTAACCAAATCGTGGACGTTTTGAAGTATATAAATATCTGATGCGTTTTATCATTGCACGTGTATTTTACTGTGGTATCTGATAAATGCAGACTACACGTGATTAATAGTCAATCCACTATGTCATACCTTGACTGATGTTGTCCAATAATTTCGCCCACGTATGGTGTAGAGAAGAAAGTTAGGTACAAATTTTCTACGTAGTCAATAACACTGTTATGCCTGTATAATTATTACATCCAGCTTCATTATCTTTCTCATAAATAGGCACGATTTTTGGACGTGCTACTGTAAGATGTTCATCATTATTAGTTTCATATGCGCCCTTGTTTACAATTGTTGTTTTGACAATATATTCTCTGTGTTCTGAACTGAAGCCTCCTAACGTGATATTCAAGTGGTGCTTGGCAGTTTTAACAACTACCTGCCCCATTTGCTGATGCAGTCCGTCCTCTTCATCATCCTGTTCAGTCAGAGCAATGATATTACAGCGCGGCCCCTCAATATTACAAATGATATCCTCCTCGTCATGAAGTTCTGCTTTCTGAACTAACGATGCTCTTACATCACGTACGAAAAATCCTGTACTTCTTTTATAACTCTCATTCCTATTTACACAAAAAATGGTAAAATTTACCTCCTGAACTTTCACTGAATTTAATTTATACTTTTTGTATTTTTTAACAATTTATAAAATATAATAACGGACTACATAATTAATAGGAACTTAACAATTATTTTATTTTAATGTAATTATTCACGTATTTTAAAATGTCACGTGCTTAATTCAATCCTCGCGATATCGAAGGCGAAATAGGATTTTCAAATTCCTCTTCCTTGTTCCAAGTCAAGGATGGTATGACAAAGAATGTCCCCATTTTCATACGTGTAAATACATTTTTTTTCATGGCGCAACAGCCCCCAGTGGGCCACGGCCTCCTCATGTCGAGGCTTCACGGTCACACTCAGGCACACCACATCCGGTAGGACTCCTCTGGACACGTGATAAGTCCGACGCAGAGACCTCTGCCTGACAACACACAACACACACAAGACACAGACATCCGTACCCGCAGCGGGATTCGAACCCACGATCCCAGCAAACGAACGGCCGCAGCCCCACGCCTTAGACTGCGCGGTCACTGGGATCGGCACATGTTAAATACTGATCGCACAATCTGCTTCGGAGTTTTCCCACTTAAGTTTGCACTTTAAATATGATAATTTTTCACTCTAGTATTTTTAACTCTACTTACAAGTTTCTAGTTTAGTTGATGCATATTTACTTCCGCCGTATTCTCAGTCTGCAGTACATATCATGTTTCTTAATTCGGTGTTCTGTTTCGTAACGTTACATATACTAATGACCCGTGTTTCATCGTATATACAGCCTCTATTCTTCTTTTACCTCCTTTCCTCCCAACGTGAACTTTCCTCTAAAGCGTAAACTTATTGAAATGATCCGCTCTTATCAGCTAAGCAGAATTCTGCAGAGCCGCTTCTTTGAGAGTCTGTAATTTTTTGTTACTATTTTCTCAGATAAAATTTGTCCTACAAACACTCCACCTTCCACATATGTACTCCTTTACATCTCGCAATGTTCAGAATTTCTCCGCTTAGTTTGCTTAGGCTTTGCCGCATTTTGCAATTTAATCTGCTCCGTTTCTTTTCGCGATTTTGAAAATTATTCGTGAAATCGTGATTTTTCTCATGCAAGCTGTTCTTGCGTCATCACCTGTTCCTCGGTTGTGACCTGTACATTCAGGACCCCAGTATCATACAAATGACCTCTTAGTAGTACTGTGTGCGACCTTCTGTCACCGAGAATCTCTGACCTCTTAATCTGGACACAGATTTGTCCTGTAGGCCGATCCCTCCTCCAGAGGAGTGCCACCGACTGTGGTGTGTGTTTGAATGTGATCAAGTGAAATCACAAAAACCCTCTACACCTGCTGTGAACAAGCAGGTAGAAGAAGGAAGGACTATGAAACTAAACGAATCTGTCCTGTAGGAAAGAGCCTGTAAGTGGCGACTAGAATTCTAATTAATATTGAAAAATGATTCAGTAGCACGAGTTCTTTCCAGTCACTTCGATGTTGTATTTGTTTGTTAATTCTTTTGCTTATATTTACAATGATCATGACGTTCCAAATTACAAATCTCATATTTAATATTTTCACTTCCTTAAATCGTAAAACAGAACTGGCCCAAGACCGAGGCCTCGCGTCTCATTTTGCAACATTCAGTTTATTTAATTCTGCACCGACCAATTATTAAATTCCCACCCACTACCAAGCTGGAGGACCACCTTTCTTCCGCTGTCCGCTGTCCTCATTCAATATATTCACAGCTACTCTCTGTGAAGGGCGACTCCTCAGTTCGCCAAATGAGGTAAAGGTAAAGGTATCCCATTACAGGCCTGGACAGGCCCTGAGGGTTCCAGGAGGTTGAGGCTCTCAGATTTCAAGACAGCCGGCACATGAAGGTGGTAAGGTTGTCATCCTACGCACCGTCCGCCTTTACCCCCCCAGGAAATATTCCTGGTACTAATTTCTGTTGGAGGCTGAGTCGACGCCGGGGCCATAATGCTGCCGGAAGGATTATGTCAATGAAAAATTTCAAGGACACAATTGGGAATCGAACCCGGGACCTTCCGGCTCGTAGCGCAGTGTCGACACATGAGGGCGAGCCATTTAATACGGTGTCAGCTGTCACTGGATAAGAGAAGTACAGTGTCAACAGAAAGCCCTCAAAGTTATGGTGGGGACAAACTTTCCCTGTGGTTTGATGAGTGGGATAGTGAATGCTGCGTGCCAACAAATTAAGCCGGGCTATGCGTGGGTCTAAACCCTCTGGTTGCGCTACATAGTGACGTTTTATTACGTTACGCTAACTACGTTCATCGCTAATAGGCCTACTGCACTGTCACACTGGTCCTGCTCTGTGATTTTATAATTACCCTGCAGTAATTAACGTAAACGTACTGCGCAGTTGATTGGTGTGTGCTGTTTTTGTACACCGAACAGTATTTACATGAGAGAATCGGATTAACAAAGTGGCAGACAATACTTAAACACGTGGGAAAGTGCGAGGCGTTCAGGCGAGAACAGATTCAATTTTAACTTTATATGTTATCACACACACGTGCTAGTGGAACGTGGTCCGTCTTAAAATGTATGGATAATGGAGGTTTGTAGAGGGCACTATCCGGCCGGGGCACAGCGGCACATGTGCTAGGGGGTTTCGCGGTACCATTTATATAAAATATTTGTCTGTTATACCAATCTGCAGTCCTATCATGCCCCATTCATATCCAAGTAACATGTCAGCCTACATGTACATACACACACACACACACACAGTGTGTGTGTGTGTGTGTGTATGTATGTATGTATGTATGTATGTATGTATGTATGTATGTATATATGTATGTATGTATGTATGTATGTATGTATGTATGTATGCCTGTGTGTGTGTGTGTGTGTGTGTGTGTGTGTGTGTATATATATAGCGATAATGAGAAAGGGAAGTTATAAATATGTGCACCGGGGCCAAGAATTCCTGATTCTGGAGTTGCATGTAGATCAAGCAAATCAATAAAATTGAAGGAGGACATGTTTTGTTATTGGTGTTTTCCAACGTGTGGCGCATCACAACAAGTACCACAACGTTCATCTGAATTATATTTCAAAATTTTGCTCCTACTTCACAGAAAACACAACTCGTTTCCTTTATAAAGCCCAACCAATGAATGCTCTACAGAGAAATAATCGCCGTTTCATTGTGGGAAAATATGAGTTTTCTTTATGCTGTAACAGTTACGATATAGAGTTACCAATGGGCTGTATGTGGTTAGATTACATTCATGCCTGTCCTGTCGATACGCAGTAACTCCAGAGGATCGCATGACGGGTGTTACTGTATTACTTCATCAGACAGACTGTGTCATCACGTGCCTTCCTTCTGATGAATCAAATTTTACTTACAAAACCTACAGGGAAAGCCTAGTTATTTATACTTCTCTGGTGAGGTGAGATGGTGTTTCGCTCCTGGCTGCTAGATAAGGGCCCAAAAAACTGCACCCTTCGCTCCTGGCTGCTGGATAAGGGCCCAAAAAACTGCACCCTTCGCTCCTGGCTGCTGGATAAGGGCCCAAAAGAACTGCACCCCCAACTCTATAATGCATGTGACTGTAATCACATGCATTATAGAGCTGGGGGTCTGAACAGAAGGGAGTAATTATTCCCTTCTGTTCAGACCGTCGAAAAGAAAGTACTTTACAAAACATTTTGAGTTGTTGCAGATAGTGTATTAGTTGAAGGTTGCTGTGTGTCTGTATGTTTCTAAGAGGAATGCAGTTTGTACTTTTATGACACGTTCCTAACTGAAACTTGCGAAAGTATTCCTATTAGTTGTGCCATGCCAGTCTGTTATTCGTACATCTGTCAGCAGGCAGTAACAACTGCACAACTGCTGAACGGATTTTTGTAAAATTTGATAAATGGAAGCTTTACTAATATATGTCAATATATTCTAATTTCAGTCAAAGAACTATATTAGTTTCAGGGGGAACCTCGACAGTAATGTGCTAAATATTTTTCGCAGGGAAAAATGTTTGCAAACAGGGTTATAGAGAAAATAAAATACTCTTTTATACAGGGATGCACAAATTCCAGGCTCCAGGTCGCCTTACCCACTAAATTTTGTAAGGTGGCGCCTAATATCTGTGGATCCTCAGTGTGGAACTTGCTTCATGTCATGCTTCTGGCGCTGAAAATTTTGAGGCAGCTCTTAGGGTTTTTTGAAAAATTTGTGCACCCCTGGTTTTATGTATAATATAATCTTCTGCAAGTTTTACGATTTTAGATGTAACTACAAAATGGGAAGGGCACATCGAAAACACTGCACCATGTATATATCTTATAGCATCTACTGTCATAAATCAACAGTTGTTTTTCAGTATCCAAGAATGTGCGTGCAGTATACGGATTGTAATATTTAGCAGAAAATCACAGGCACTGCGAATGCCAAAGTAGAGTGTTCCACACCAAACTGCAATGCAAACTCTTTTGTAAAATTGATTTTATTCGAACCATGCCCAATTTTATCGAAATAGGTCATGTAACTTAGCCCCCGTTTCACTCCGACATGTAACTGGACATAAGTGTAACAGTATGTTACGTGGTTTTGCAGTTCGGTTTGTGGTGCACTTAGTATATTAGGATTATGTTTTGTCATCAGAATTATTTCCGGAAATGAGAGAACACGTTTTTAAGGATAATTGTTAAAGACAGAAAAATTTTCTGAAATTCTGCTTGTGTTAGTGCAGCTGTTCGTGTATTGTGTATCAGCGGAGTTCCTTTCAAGGCAGAGCGTGCAGACAGCGAGTGGCGGGTAAGAGGATTACTGGAACTGCGTGGGCTCTTAGTCGCGCTGTGCAGGCGGTCTGCACTTTCACACCACATTACTGTCTTGCAGGGGCTTGAGCTGCATAAAGTGGATAAAATTGACGTAAACTGGGCGACCGTTTCTGTCCGTCATTTATGGCGTTTCGTTCTGTAATTTCGGTCGTTTCGTTCTGTAATTTCGGTCGTTTCGTTCTGTAATTTCTGTCGTTTCGTTCTGTAATTTCGGTCGTTTCGGTCTGTAATTTCTGTCGTTTCGTTCTGTAATTTCGGTCGTTTCGGTCTGTAATTTCTGTCGTTTCGTTCTGTAATTTCGGTCGTTTCGTTCTGTAATTTCGGTCGTTTCTCTCTGTCGTTTAGGTTGTTTCTGTCGTTTTCATCTTCAAGCTACCCAGCTGATTTTGTTCAGATTTGGATTTCGGGTCCTGCAGTAACACTGTCAAATCCACAAAAAAAAAAAACGCATCGCACAAAAATTAGCGGGTGACATAAAATGCAGGTTTCAGTAAGATCTACCGGACAAGTTGAAGCATTTTTTTGTGTGTCGAAACAAACTTCTGACTCTTAGTGTGATATCTGTACTGTGGTCAGCCTTGCGTCTGCAGTAAACCAAGTGAAGGCGAGGATCAGGTCAACATAGCAACATTTGGGGGGGGGGGGGAAGTTCAAAATTATTGAGTTGTACTGAAGCCTTACTGATTTCTCCAGCGATTAGAATAATATGGACGATGGACATTCGTAAGGTGACTGTGTACTTACCTTCTCTTTATTTGTGGGGAAAGAATCTGTGCCGATGTAGTACCAATAACAATGCTCACACCAACATTAGCACAAACAAAAAAGGCAAAAATTGCGAGAGTCTCAGAAGAAAAATGAACACAGTGCAATCTTCGTAAACAGATTACTGCTGCAGGATTCTGAATGGAACGTAAACGCTCATATATATTTAATCAAGTAGGACTTTTTTGTCCAGATATTTGTCAGTTTCTTGTCTTATCATTCTATGGAAAGGAAATAAGGTAACAATTTCTGTTAGCTACGATAAGATGGAGGTTTAAGAATGCGTAGAGCTATACTTATCCCCCCCCTTCTGTGCCTGTAAAGCACGTTACGGGGAGACCTTTACCGTTTTTGTTCGAATCATAGGACAGCAGCAATAAACGGCGGTGTTTCAGTCGCTATTACAGAGTGTAACTTTTCCATAGACATGCATGCATATACGTATAAGTTTGTGTGAAAGGGCATCTTTAGGCTGTATTATTATTATTATTATTATTATTATTATTAGTAGTAGTAGTAGTAGTAATAGTAGTAGTACGATATATCCTTTACCTAGCTGTTTTTCCAGACCTTATGTGGTTGAAAACTTTGAATTTTTGTCTATGTTAAGACCTATTTTAATATTACCCTCACACTTGCGTCTGGATGTATTAAGTCGTACTTTCTCCAGAAAGTTTCGAACCAAAACTGAAAAGAATTTATTGCTTCCTCTTTCATGTTAAGTATAAAGTACTACCCGACTGATTGCAGCGAAAGAACTGCAGAAATGTATCCGGCTCGAACCCTATTCCAACTCGGGCATCTTGCGGGATATTCTGAGTGCTTTAGTGGTCGCCTGCTTCCGCTAACACAGGGACTGTGCCATTATCTATATAACTCACATCCGCCTCTTTCCAAAGATTTCTGACACACATTTCCCATCGTAACCGACGCTGTTAAATTAGGCCGTTAAAATTTATCGTTAAATAACCTAATAATCAATAATTGAGGTAGATATTGTATATATTTGGATTTTTATCGAGCAAAAGTATGTTGTGTTCTGTCGCGAGTTCCTCTTTTTTTTTTATTGTGAACTAATTGCTATCAGGGCAGCGTCATTAATTCTCGACTACACTCCCCAATACATAGAACCAGCAGCTTCCTTTCTGTTGGTAAATCCGTCATCCATCATCGATATTGATGGCCCGAGTGAAAGGGGTACAGGAACTTGGAGGCGTAGTTTTGCTTTTGCGTGAAGAAGCAGCACAATGTAACGGACGTTGAATAGCTCACATTAATTGTGATGGAATACATAATCGATGGATGACGTATTTAGGTTATTTGTTGCCTGTGCTAGAAAAAAAGCACAAGACAATAAGTATAATAATACGTCTATATTGTAACATCATCGGGGATCTTTGAGTCCTTCAGGTTTGATGGGGTGGGAGGAGAGCACTGGGACCGCGTGCCTGCATTCGGTAGGGTATCAAACGGCGTGTGAAGTGCATAATCAAATTTGTGCTGACAGAGAAGCGTGAAAAGCGGCGGAGGAGGGGGTACCATGAGCAGAAACTGATTTTGGATGGACGGAGGGATCGTAGGTTATGTACACAACTGCGTCCTTTTGCGTGTTTCACGTAGCGTACAAAGGGGATACAAATAAATACATGTGAAACTTACGTAAACTCAAGTGTATGGAGTGTAAGTATAGGCAATAATCAGTTTAAACAAACATAGCCGGTACCATAATGTTCATGGAGAATTTTGTCGAGTATGTTTAGGCAGACTTGCTGTGCAATCTAGTAACCGGAATACTCTCCTTTGCTTTTCAAATGCCTGTAGGTTACGAGATTTAGGTCTCACAGCGGTGTTTTGGAGGATCCATGTTATCTGGGATGCGACGGTGTGTCCGTGGGTTAGTTGTTGTCGAGTTTACAAAGAACGAGAGTGCCTTCATTTTCGTGGGTCATGGCAGTCCAAAAAGACTGCCATGACCCGTGATGGTAACGTCACTACAGTATTTCGAAACGTCGAAAACACAGAGCCACATCTCAGAAGACATGAACGTGTATTTTTAACAAAATGTTATTTAGCATTAATTTAGTGTGGCTTTGTTAAAAGAGGAGAAGAGTTTGAAAGGAAATTGCCGGTGGAAGGAAATTTTTTAGTTGGGAAATATGAAGAGTTAAAAAACCGAGATTATTTGCAATTTAGTTTCGCAATGTATAGAGCCCGGTTCGCGAAACTAAAGCGATTTTATCAAAATATTCGAATTTTATATAAGACGTAAGCTGTAACGTACATGCTTTAGATGCAACTGCAGTCTCCTGTCAGTTGGACTTTTCCTTCTGCAGAATAATTGGCGAGACATCCGTGTTCTGGCATGTCATTTTATTTCTTTATTTACGGGTTTTATCTTCCTGTTGCTCAGAATGCAATCAGTGAAGTTAACCAGCCGTGAGATTAGATTACATAGGGGGCACGCGGTGGCGCAGTTGGTTGAGGCACTGCGCTACAAGCTGGGAAGTCGCGGGTTCGATTTCCGATGGTGTCGTTGAAATTTTTCATTGACATAATCCTTCCGGCCACACTATGGCCCTGGGGTCGACTCAACCTCTAAAAGAAATGAGTACCAGGAATATTTCCTGGGGGGGGGGGGGGGGGTAAAGGCGACCGGTGCGTAAGGCTGACGACCTTGCCACCTTCACGTGCCAATTGTCTAGAAATCCTGGGATCCTCAACGTCCTGAGAGCCTCAGGGCCGGCAATAGGCCTGTGCAGGGTTTGCTTTACACGGCCTCGTATTTTCTGCAAGTACAGTACTTTCTACTCAGAATGATGGCTACAAATTCGAATGTTTGTCGTGTTCCACAGACAGCACCACGATGTACACGTGATCCGCAAACTGAAATATTAGCTTTAAAAGAGAGCCTGTTTTAAGTACAGATATTAGAAACACTACAGTATTCTGAACATTATACATGTATGTGACCAGTAGTACCTTTGCGTACTTGGTTGCGGCGCTGTGTTCGCCACATAGTGTTCCAAAAACCACGGAAACAATACAGCATTTCTGGACTACAGATTGACAACAGCTTTTGGTTAAGGGCCCAACTGAGTACGTACCTCTCCTCCTTCGTGTCCCTTGCCCGAGGCAGGAAACAGCTCCACTTCCCTAGACGCTGTTGGCCTAACACTGTGCACGCTTTTCGGAACTGCAGACGATGGAAAAGATCCAGAAAACAAGTAATTGTATAGACACTGGTCTAACGTATATACCATTGTTTCCATTTTCTGCTCTTTATTGACAGTTAGTACAATATATTACAATACTTCATGGCTCAAAAATAATTAAGAATATGAAAGAGAGAGAGAGAGAGAAACGAAAATTAGTTAACAGGAGCCAGGAGTCACACATATGATGACGACGATAATTATGATGATGATGATAATGATGATGATGACGACGACGATTATGATTACGAAATTGAGAAACAAATAACGGATATACGAAAGCGAATATGTTCCGTTTGAAGGAATCCGAATGCTACCATTAAGAGGAACGCTATGTTCTGTTTGAGGAAGCTAACACGCTGAGGGAGGAGACATGCATTTTTTGAGTTCTTTGTTGTAAATTACATTGAGATGTTGGTAATGCATCTTTGACTGAAAAAAAATTTTTGTGATTTGGAGGTTAGAAAGACAACCCGGGGCAGCGGCCCCCCCCGCCACCGACTCTTCTGTTCTTAAAGGGTTTTCTTGTTTCTACCCAGTCATTCGAGGTGAATAATACGATGTGCTACAGACCACGATCTCTTCCTTCTTGAT
The DNA here is from genome assembly GCA_013340265.1 of Coptotermes formosanus. NCBI lineage: Eukaryota > Metazoa > Arthropoda > Insecta > Blattodea > Rhinotermitidae > Coptotermes > Coptotermes formosanus. Next base: position 63,264 of record BLKM01003063.1, read on the forward strand.
CCTTTCCACTTCACAAAACCCATACTTAACCATCCTCTTACTTCATTCGATTTTGTACACTTTCGCAACACCGTACAGTAACATAAGATTGACTAAGCAATGGCATTACACATTTACCTCGGAATTTCCTTTTCGCTTTTTTCGTAGTAGTCTCTTGACCGACGGCTTAACATAGGAAAAGGACGTATTGGATGTATTAAAACGTCACAGTATATTGTTCCTTCGTGTTTTGGCAAAACACATCACAGCTTCAAAATCTGAAGTTTTCTCATGTCTCTGTGATCTTCAAGGGGCTACATATCCTTTGAATTTGCCACACGGTCCTTAGGTACCTGCAGGCGTCTCAATCTGGAAACTCGCGTTAGACTGTGGACAGTCCTTGTTTACACCTTCTAAGTTCTTGTTTAGAAAGAACCTTATTGCATCCCATGTGACCGCTCATAGATAACGATTGCTGTCTGTAATCGTCGTCGCACGTAGAGAAATCGTTCCTCTGGTTGAGGATGAAGTGGTTGGGTGATGGTGACGGTTGTGGCAGTAGTACTGTTTGTGGTCGTACATCAGCCGATCGGGAGTTCCTTGTTCTCTCTGGTGATGGCACTGTTGCTGGGTAATGAAATGAATTGTGGCCGCATGAGGCGGAGCGTAGTGGGTTTGAAGGTTCCCGTTTGTTGCTGCAGCTCTCTGCAGTGTATGCAGCATGTAACACCGCCGGTGCGGACTGTGGTACGAGTCGTAGCCGCTTGATGTGGTGGCGTTTCGAAGAGGCGCTCTAATCTGCAATGATAGAGAAAATGGCGAAAACAAAACAACCGTACTGCTACACTTTATGTGACTTGGCGTCGGCGTGATCCAAACTGGAGACTGAAACGAATACAGCTTCAGAACAAAAACGACAACCTCAGCAGTAATAAGTGCAGTTCAGATTAAAAAACCATGTCATAGAACATAAAGTAGATGGATGTTCAAATTTGATCAAACTGTCCCTTCGTTATTTTAAATTTATTGCTATTGCTATTATTATTATTATTATTTTATTATTTCTAGACGACTGGCACAACATACAAGACCAACAAACACAGCACTGGCAGTACGTTAATTCTTTAAATTATTTATTGCAAATTTGATGCCTTCGCACGTGGCTACACACGACCGTGTTAAGATGTCCGTGACTTAAAGTGTAATGTTGTGGTCTGTGAATGGATAGCAAGCTGAATAAGCCCGTAGTCACAACATACAGACTGATGCAACAGTCACTTGACGCTGCCGTTCTGTTTTAAACATCGTGCGTCAAGTGATTTTTGTAACACTGTTTACGCTACACCGATATTTTAGCACGTACGTAAAGGCACTCCACTGCGCAAATCGTGTATACGTTGTTAATCCTCTGTGTATTACACTAGACATTTTAACGCGTGTTCATACAGCATTTCGATAAAGGACCCCCAAATGATGACCACTTGGTAGTATAAACATGCTGGGGTGTTGAATTTCTTATCCATTTGGCTTACTGGTACCTAACAGTGTTGTGTATTGTATCACTCCTTAGGTTATATTATACGGGGGTCATAATTTGTGCGGATGGCGATGGTAGAAGCTTCCTCCCCTCTGCCTTGTGATGTAATACCCCAGCCAGTGTGCCGTATGTGAACTAGCCCAATTGCTTCCCACTAGTGAAGGTTATCAAATGGTTTTCACCGTAGACATTCCTGCCAACAGTACAGCCAGACAACTTGGAGAGGGACACTTAGGGACTTAAGCTAACGGGGGACGTTTAACGTCCCTAGGAATATGTGTGTGTGTGTGGGGGGGGGGGGGGGGGGGGAGGCGTTGATGTGTGGGACGCTGTCATAAGGAATGCCCTCTGAGGAAGTAAGGGAACCTCAAGTTAGCTGGAGTACTAAATGTGTACTGAAAGTGGCTGTCCACAGTAACTGATGGATGAAATAGACGTAATTTTGTAATTAAGGTTTTATGGCAGCGGCACGTGCGGAAGGAATTGAGGGTACACTAATGCCTACCTGAAGATCTTATTTTTTGGTACCCTCCAGAAACACCACTCAGCACGCTTAAAATTAAGAACATGTGAACAGTCAGATTGTAAATTTAATGCGTTCCATGTCCGTGCACTATATTATACAAAATACTAATCACCAACAAATGCACAAAGAGAGTTTTATCGTCAATTGTAACACACTCATACATGTTTCGAGCCCACTGGGTCATCTTCAGGGAGAACTTTTTGTTATCATTACACTAAGGTTGCACTTTACAGTTGAGTGATAATGTGCTGTTGACTGTGTACTGTGTACTGAAGCCGGGACCGCAGAGGGTTCACGCCTCCAAAAACAACGCAGTACACAGTCAACAGCACATTCTCACTCAACTGTAAAGTGCAACCTTAGTGTAACGATAACAAAAAAGTTCTCCCTGAAGATGACCCAGCAGGGTCGAAACATGTAGGAGTGTATTACGATTGATGATAAAACTCTCTTTGTGCATTTGTTGGTGATTAGTGTTTTTGTGGTCAGATTGTAAGTAAATTTGATTTAAAACTTTATAGATTGAAAATGGTGGAAGAATAGTACCAGTGGATTGGGATCTTTAATTTCATGCAACCAAATTTTGCGATTTATCGACGTTACCACAGAAGATATATGAATGAATTTAAGCACTCAGAGAATTATCTCTGTTCTTCAGTTCCCCAAGCTGCCGCCGTTGCATTAAATCACTTAACTGTCTACTGAATGTTGCCGTATATTAGCGATAGTGCTTCCAACGTGATTAGCAAAAGGGCTTTAATTTATTGTTCATACGTGGCTTAATTCTGCTGCAACTTTTCGGATAGTTGTGCCACGTAAATTTGTCTGTAACAAAGACGTAGATGGAAAATATTTTAGACAAAAAAAACTGTGTAATTCAATGCGTCTGCTCCTAGAGGAAGGTCGGTAAGATGTGGTTTCGGAGATGAAAGGGACATACATACGTACTTCGCGTTCCCTTACATTTCTGTGCAGGCCTACTGGTTCTGATGCTAAGAAACAGACGTCGATTTTCAAAAGTCATTTCTTGAAAATACTTTCTTCGGTCCGTACGTAATTGCAGGCAGAAGCATGGGTTTAGCACCATCACGATATCTTGCATATAGCAATACACTAAGTTCCGTGTACTGCGATGGCGTCAATAGTTTTGAATTCTTAACCAATGTACTAGATGGAGGTGAGTAGTTAGTCTCACGCCTCGGCCGCTTTACCCCCAGAGAAAGAGCCTTCAGTACTCACTGCATAGGCGCGTGTAAACACTGAAGGGCAAATGTAGAGAGGAGCGAAATTCAGAACACGTGTAGTACCATATAATAAGGAAAGACAGTCTTGTGGTGTGGTATAGCATCAGGCTTCGGAGGCAGGAATGGTGATCCATGTGATCATGTAAAAGAAAAGTGTTCGGGAGACATTCACGCATATCGCATCGTATTCGGTCATACCAGGGGTTTTGTTGTTTGCTTTGTACTTTTTAGTGAATATTTGGATAATACTTTATAATCTGAAGGCGTTATGCATGCTTGTGTATACAGATTATTTACGACAGGTCTAAGGAGAAACAGCGAGGATATCACACAGCTATATCTAGGAGGCAAACGTTTAGAATCCAGATAGGAGCACAGACAACACTGATTTCAGTTCGTTTCCTAATTCTCTGTTTTCCATTCAGGCAAATGCTATTCGGCAGCTCGGCACAGCCCACATCCTGTGTGCCTTGTTATTTGTGATTATCCGTTACATATCTTTCGACCATAACACTGCATAATTGCAGCCGTCGGTACAGTGCAAAAAGCACAATAAATAGAAAAAAGGTTTATAATATATACAGTATGGACGTGTGTTTACATAAACTTAAACACAACAAATACTGGAGAACGTGTTTCTATCCATCCAGTATCTTGCCCATTAACCTTTTAAAGACGAAGCGTATCTGTTTTATATAAGGACTCTGTGCGTACCGCGCTGTAAACACTCTCCACTTCGGTTATAAAAACCAATCTCTTAATGTTTTATAATGCAAAAGTTGCTGTTTGTTCTGAGATCCATACAAAACACATAAACGCAATGTGGGCTCCACGTAGAATTTTTTAATGTTAAACCTGGTGGTACGTAAAGTTACCGCTAGGCTTTAAAAGGTTAAATTCACACAAACCTGGAGCTGCCACGGCAAGAAAGTTGGCCCTGGAAGGACATGAAGTTTGTATCTGACTCGCGGATTAGGTCAACAGTTTTAGTATAACTCCACTGGAAAGTTAAACTTTATTAGGCACAGTACTATGACTGAGCAGGCAGGCAAGTGCGTGCCACAGAGTCCTTCTGGATAAATTATAGTCACTCAACTTGTCAAGAAATGTTGTGCCGTTAATGGAGCTCAGATGCTCATGACTCTGAGCACAATATCCCACCATTTGACACTGTCACCAAACTAGATGTTTCACAGTCCACAGTCCCGTAACACACGCATTTGAGATTCACTTTGACACCCTTTCGTCTGGATCCAAAGGGTCTTTGGCTTCAGGATTTCCGAATACAATTTTATATGACTTTCTTATCCGTCTCATGCTTCTACCTGCTGTGCTTATCCGAAGTGTGGTTACAAACTTTAAATTATTCATGCGGCGGTATTTCATTTCTGCGTGGAGTGTCTGTAAGCACCTACATTTATTCATAGCAGGCATACGTACATATATAGGCCTACATACACACATAGTCACTTCTAGCTTGACTAAATAGAGGCAACGTTGAATTTGACTGAAATGTAGTTTAGAATAAAAGCTCTTCGTAGGAGGGTTCTTAGATATAGAAACTATTAATTACCATCCATAATGTGTTAAAAGTTTAAAAATATGTTTTACACAAGAAAACACGCAGTGCTCAGTTTTATAATATTACTGCAGTAGATAGCTGACACGGGTTTAAAGCTGCGAGACATGTGTCTGAAAGTTTAGTGGCATTTGCACGGAGACTCAGAACTGAAGGGAGAAGAAACTACACAGAATAGTGAAAAGTCAGCAAGAAGCTACGGCAGAAGTGGCGTCGTTACGAAGAAAACTTTTTTTTTGTTTTCGCGAATTGCGCCTGCCACTGTAAGGGAAAGACAATATGGCTGGCTTCTGTTACAATTCTCGTCTTCGCTGCATGCTTATATGTGTATGTGTGTTCGCAGATTTCGTTTATTTGTTGACTTAATATTCTTCGCACAGCAGAAAGGAAATTTTGTACGAAGGCTGATCAGGTGTAATTTTTTACTTAAGGAAAATTGTTCTGCATTTTTAGAATTGTGTACAAACAGAGCGCTAGACACATTACTGTTGTCTTACGGAGGAACCTAAAGTTCACATAAAACTTTTGATTAAACTACGTAACATTTCAAATTTCCAGCATTAGGGAATCCTCGGATACTTTGTAATATTAAATCCGGATCGGATCCATGTAAAAAGAAGGTGATCTAAAAAGACTCGTTTAAATGCTTGGTAGAGAATTCTTCACCGTAACAAAGGGTTGTTAAAGACGTGGCCTTAAATATCTTAATATCTGAAAGGGTTTTGCGAGTTATTTGGTCAAAAGGATACACTGTTTGCTGGAACATGTGGGAATTATCTTCGGTCGAATAAAGTGAATCATTAAACCTAATCCAGGGTTTTAGTTACGGGCTTCAAGTTAGTGCGAAAACCCAAGCTGTGATTAGTGCAGCGGGGCGAATAGAAGAGCAGATCGCAACTTGCTCCCTTTTAGTATCTACTGTTCTGTTTACAGTAATAATATTGTAGACGAAAAAATATGACCTTTTTTTCTGTTGAAAGCCTTCAGTGTCTGTTCGTTTGACGCTGTTCTCGCGTTACAGCTCTGCTCACATGAGGTGAAAGTCAGAATTTTGCTGTATTTTTCCTCTAACGTGTTTTTACACTGCATATATAAATTTAACGTTCCAGATCGTTGATATTTAACTTTTCAAAACCTGATTAGCCCTTTCTAAACGACATAAATGTGTATGCGTTTCTACATGCCAGAGGTTTTGGAGAATATTTTGCGGAAGGGGGTAAATACGAAAGCTAAGTTTCAGTGTCATTTCGTATCGGAAAGTTTCGTGAAATAGGCCAATGTAAGTAAATAGTAATTCCAGTGCTGATAATGAATCGTGGAAGTAAACAAGGTAGGTTTAATTTTGACCCTGCATTACAATATTTATATTTTTGGAAGTTTAACTCAGAGTGTGGGTTATAATGCACAGCTCTCTACATGTTAGTTTGTAGCTTAGTATAAGGTGACCTTACTTTAAGGAATGTGAAGTATGGTCAAAGTAGCGTGTCCCAAGTGTATTGTTACATTTTCCTGAGAGGTAGGGCTCGCAGCTATAATTTAATACATTTCCTTATTCTGCGAGATAAAAGCACACGTTATCAAGATTTTATATTAGCATATGAGTCAATTGCTAGGACGAGTGTTGTTCTTGCCTTCTATTTGGTAGCATTTTCCACAGAAAAATATATTTTTCAGAAATGAATACGCTTGAAGTAATATGGTTACATTCCCTTCTATGCAGCCATATTATTTCCTTTATGAGGAATTTTATTCCACTGTGCACGAATTACGTCCGTTATATGCAATAACTGGAATGTCTTTAAAATTAAAAAATTTTTATAAAATCCTAAAAGAACAAAGATAATATCAGCAACTTTATTATCCGGTATTTTGTTTTCTCATTATCGTGTTAGAGCAACGACAAATAATTTTGAAATTCCTGTTCAGCTCGCGCACATCGAGCGAAATATAAACCACTTATTTAGAAGGGCAGATCGTGCCTGTTCTATGGACTACTGTGTTTATCGGGCAATTTGTAGAAGCCATATTTTACCAATTTACAATGTTGTGGCATATAGCCCTAATGAGCGCAAAATGAGGCCAATGAAGTGCATGCGGGAAGTAATTAGCCGGAACCACATAGAAATCGACTGCCAATCAGTGATGGCCAATTGCCTTCATCACATGACTCTGGTTTGTACATAAGTAAAGCAGTAGTTTAGAATTTCCTGTGTAGACCTCGGTATTTAAGCTCAAATCGCTTCAGATGTGTGTTTCTACCTTTCCAGAGTTCTACATTTTGTAATATATACATATATATATATATACACATACACACACGCACACAGAGGTGCACAAATCCCAGGCTCCAAGTCGCCCGGGCGAATAAATTTTACGGGGTGCCGCCTAATATTCGTGGGTTTCGGACTGAAATTGCTTCATATCGCTTTTCTGGCGCAGGGAATTTTGAGTTGGTGCCCAGATTTCTGGAAAATTTGTGTAACCCTGTGTGTATGTATGTGTGTGTCTGTGTGTGTGTGTGTGTATATACATATATATACAATACTACGTGAAGAAAAACTTTGCGTCCATCACCGTAGTAAGTACCGACTAAATGCGCCATATTAAATTTATTATTATTTCATTTCACATTACCCCAACATGTTTCGACGTTTTAACTGTCATCCTCGGGGGAGTGCACCCAAGTCTCTTCTAATGCTAGTAGGACGTATGTGCCATATTCATTTGCTGCATGTCGCTTCAGTAGGGTAGCACAACGTTCGTAATTGTTAAAACACTGTACTCCTCTTTGGGTAGCACTGGGCACCAACAGTTAAAACATTGTACTCCTCTGTGGATAG
>BLKM01003072.1:1084-11441 GCA_013340265.1 Coptotermes formosanus
CAAAACCTCCACCTCCTTTTTTTAAAACCCCCCCCCCCCCCCCCCCCCGCCGCCATTCCTTTCGAGTTGCTGTAATCTCCCGACAGATGGGGCGAGCGTGCCACTGAGCACATAAACACAGCGCATAGGAAGTGCCGCCATGAAAGGAAATAACCTCATTACCAACCATAATCCAATCACAGGGTTGCTATGGCAGTCTACCACGTCGGGGGCAGGCGACCAACAATTAATGCGGCATTCCAAAGTCACAGGCAATGAAAGAAAGCATCGGGTTAGAACGTTTCGGAATTTGCACTGCGAATCACCTGCCCCACCATCACACGATGTTACTACCCGAATCTGATCGTGACTGCCCGATGTCCTTGTAGCCAAATGGTGGAATTTACCCCAATCAAGCTATGGGTGTTTCCTTGCACGTACGTCAGGCACAATCAGTGATAGTATCGGTAACCGATCTACTTGATACGGCATGTTTAAACCTGGTATTACGGAGCAATAGCGTTGTCGGTACAGCGACTCGCTACGGGTCGGACGGCCCGCGGATCGAATCCCGGTGAAGGCGAAATATTCCGCACCCGTGCAGACCGGCCCTGGGGCCCACACAGCCTTCGGTACAATGGTCACTGGGTCTCTTCCCCGGGGGTAAAGCGGCCGGGGCGTGGAGTTGACCCCCCCATCTTGCACCAAGGTTAAAGAAAGAGTGGAGCCACACCTCTAATCAGCCTCTGGGACTTCATGGCCTGTTCTAGAATTAATGTTACTTTTCTTACAGGCGTCCCAAGCGTCCAGCTGAATCGTCATCATAAAGCTAACAGTCGCTAACCTATGGAGGTAACTCCCCGCCTTTAACCCTTTAAAGACAAGGCGTATCTGTTTTATATAAAGACCCAGTCCGTACCGCGCAGTAAACACACTCCGTCTCGGTTACACAAACCAGTCAGTTAATGCTGTATAGGGAAATAATCGCTGTTTGTTCTGAGATCCACACAAAACACATAAATACACTGTGTGGGCAGAACGTAGAATTATATACGTAAAGATTCAGTGCGTACCGCGCAGTAAACACACTCCCTCTCGGTTATAAAAACCAATCAGTTAATGCTGTATAGGGAAATAATCGCTGTTTGTTCTGAGATCCACACAAAACACATAAATATACTGTGTGGGCAGAACGTAGAATTATATACATAAAGATTCAGTGCGTACCGCGAAGTAAACACACTCCGTCTCGGTTATAAAAACCAGTAAGTTAATGCTGCATAGGGAAATAATCGCTGTTTGTTCTGAGATCCACACAAAACACATAAAGACACTGTGTGGGCAGAACGTAGAATTATATACATAAAGATTCAGTGCGTACCGTGCAGTAAACACACTCCGTCTCGGTTATAAAAACCAGTCAGTTAATGCTGTATAGGGAAATAATCGCTGTTTGTTCTGAGATCCACACAAAACACATAAATACACTGTGTGGGCAGAACGTAGAATTATATACGTAAAGATTCAGTGCGTACCGCGCAGTAAACACACTCCCTCTCGGTTATAAAAACCAGTCAGTTAATGCTGTATAGGGAAATAATCGCTGTTTGTTCTGAGATCCACACAAAACACATAAATACACTGTGTGGGCAGAACGTAGAATTATATACCTAAAGATTCAGTGCGTACCGCGCAGTAAACACACTCCGTCTCGGTTATAAAAACCAGTCAGTTAATGCTGTATAGGGAAATAATCGCTGTTTGTTCTGAGATCCACACAAAACACATAAATACACTGTGTGGGCAGAACGTAGAAATGTTGAATGTCAAAACCTGTTGCTGTGTCAAGCAACCAGTAGGCTTTAAAAGCTTAATGTAACCCACAAGCTTATTAGTGCTGTCCGTCTGAATCACAACCGTACTCGCTCACTGCTTCCCATCCACCGCTTCGACCCCCAGTTCCTTCCACCTTGACGTATTCTAAAATTCTGTATTTTGTTACATCTCTCCCATGCGCTCTACGTGTCCTGACCAACACATCCTCGTCATTTACGAAGCCCTAATAACAGCACTGAAGAATACACATTATAAAGTTCCTCCCAATAGCATGTTCTCTCTTCTCGTGCTACTTCCTTTTACGCAGGTACGAACACTCCTCAGCACCCCGCACTCCTGAGGCACCAACTCCTTTTCACTAACTAACTAACTAACTAACTAACTAACTAACTAACTAACTAACTAACTAACTAACTAACTAACTAACTCCATGGAGCAGAGGCCTTCTTGGGAAGCTAACAGTTTCTCAGCTAGTCAAGAAATTCCTCGCATTTTATGGAACCCGGAGGTTCATTACCGCATTCACAACAGCCCGGCACCTGTCCCTATCCTGAGCCACTTCAATCCAGTCCATACCCCCTCCCAATTCTTGAAGATCCATTTTAATATTATCCTCAAATCTACGCCTGGGTCTCCCAAGTGGTCGCCTTTCCTTAGGTCTCCCCACCAAAATCCTGTATGCACCTCTCTTTTCCCCCCATACGTGCTACATGCCCCGCCCATTTCATTCTTCTCGATTTGATTACCCGAATAATATTTGGTAATGAGTACAGGTCATTAAGTTCCTCGTTATGTAGTCTTCTCCACTCCCCTGTCGACTCGTCCCACTTAGGCCCAAATATCCACTCCGTTTCACACCCACACAACACATGGGACATACTAACTGTTCCGCACACTGCCGCCACGCATTACGTCTGCAAGTGTGCACAAGACTCTTATTAGGCCTACGTGTATCTGAGTAAGCCCTGAACTAGTCTGGCCCTGCCCGCTTTTATATGCAGGTTCGTAGCGTCATAAATTGAAACCCACGGAGTGTTTTGCTGGCTGGTCGGAAATGTACCGAGTGCTTGCCTAATGCCGACGCGAAGAAAAGCAATGGACATACCTAGAGTGGGTGTTTGGTTATTTCGTCTTAGATTCAAGCCAGAGGTGAGCGCCACAGGAAGCACCTGAAAACACTTACGCCTAATCGCCCTCCTTACAGCAATCAAAATATTTATGGCTACAAGACTTCCCAAAAACAACTCGACTCGTGGTGAAGAAGTATTGTTAGACGTATGGGAGATCTGAAAAATGCTATTTGGTTTAACATATCTATGCGCAAAACCCGTAGCAGAGCAGTCTTATGTTGTGTGCGTCACAAGCCGTCCCTTTTTCGACTTTCTGTGTGCTTTCAGTATTAGCAAACAGTCTAAATTGCACGCAATACGAATCGTCATACGCAACCGAATCCTCAGATTCAAATGCACTTCGGCACGGAGGTACTTAAGTGGTGGCTGCTAGGCTAACATAAATGTCACGCCAAAAAAATACGCACGAATGAGAAGCCAAGAAACAGAAACAAGTATAAAAATAAGATAAATGCAAATAAGTATAAATAAAGCAAGTGAATGAGTAAGAGACGACAAGCAGACAGGTGAATCAGCAGAATGCAGACTGAATAAACACGATGCTCATGTGCCCCTGGCTGGCAGGAGTGGCAGCCCGCACACCGACAGATCTTCAGGGTAATAACAAGCGGTCTTGTGCTTACGTAACTCAAATGTTCGAACGAGTTAACTGCACGAAGTACGGAACAAGCTGGATACAGCGACAACTCTTGTAACCGGTACACGGAACGTTCCTTGTTCTAACCTACGTTACAACATCGCCTGTTCTGAGGTTTGTTGCGGTTTATTTACATCCAGAGTCGGATGCTGGGGGCAAATAAAATAAAACCGGCCACGACTGTTTCATTCCATATCCTTTCTAAATCATCATTCACGTTACAACAATTCGACGCCCCCCCAAGACACACACACACAGACACACACACACACACACACACACACACACACACACACACACACACACACACACACACACACACACACACACACACACACACAGAGTCAAGGCCCGATACAGCACCACTCTTTGTTCACCGCAATTTGTGGCGGCAAATCGAGGTACTGTACAATAGGGAATTTTTTGTTCGCTGGCTGCCAAAGGTGCTGAGTGCGTGTCGCGCTGTATCAGGGTGAGTGTACGCAAATATCCACATGCGTCAGCTCGTTTATGACTTGCACTCTTCCGGGATATTACACAGAGCTGAGTGGTCGTTGTGTGCCGACGTTTCCGGACAACCTCTCGGTCCCATCTTCAAGGGTCAACAAGCCCAAGAAGAAAGCTTTCTTCTTAGACTTCTTGACCCTTGAAGATGAGACCGACAGGTTGTTCCGAAACGTCGGTAAGAAACTAACATTCTACGCTGCGTAATATCATAAAAGAGCGCACATCTCATCTGCATCGCGGTGGAAGCGAGCAGTCTGTTTAACTGTGTACACCAGAAACACATTAGAACCAAAAACCAGACACACATTACAACCAAAAACCAGACACACATTAGAACCAAAAACCAGACACACATTAGAACCAAAAACCAGACACACATTAGAACCAAAAACCACACACACATTACAACCAAAAACCACACACACATTACAACCCAAAACCACACACACATTACAACCAAAAACCAAACACACATTACAACCAAAAACCAAACACACATTACAACCAATTCTAACTAGCTGCGATTTCCAAAAAAAAAAAAAAAAATCCGCCCTTAAACACGAATATCTAATCCCCCTCCCCCCCACGCCCCGCATGAACACACATGCGGCTGCTGAAGTGACGCGTATGGGGAGAATTCGGGCGAGACAGCCCCCACGAACATGTCCTCCGACTTCTCCGGTCTGACTGACCGACCTTGATAAACATGTCTTCGGGTGAAGTCAGAAGCAGTTGAAGATTTCACAGAAAAAAAGCTGGCTAGAAATAAACAGCGCTAGCCACTCCAGTACACCGCCCATCAAAACCCAAGTCACCTGTTCACTCGCAATAATTCCATGAACCAGTCAGTCGGTGGGTGGCAAAACGTGGAATGATCGGGGACGGGTTGCAGTTAAGTCAGACAACATGGATGGTCTACAATTGTATGTCAGTAGAGTCGAACTCGGTTATAACGTAATGAACGGGACTGAATATTTTGTGTCGTTATAAACGATGTCGTTATAACCGAGGAGTATAATGTTATGGTTAACAGTGAGGAATTAATTGGTACCACAGAATATCTGACGCTATAAGCGAGATGTCGCATAAACCGACGTCGTTATAACCGGGTTTGACTGTATTTTACGATTTCAACTGCGTTGGTTACGCACTGCGACTGGTAAAATGACAGTGAAGAACTCATTAATAAAAATTAGGATGAAGCAGTCTATTTATCGACCGAAGGAGTGAGAACCCCCCTTAAAAACGTGACAGCCGGTCTGCGCGTTGAGATTCGAGTCCAAGACACCCCAAAGCTGGAGCGCTTTCCAACTGGCTGGGGCGTAATGTACCAACACAGACACAATAACATTGCACAAGTAAGGAAGTCAGAAAAGCACAACGCACGCTTGTCTTTTCCTGACTTCCTTATTTTTAGAATTTTACTAACCCTTTAAAGACAAAGCATATCTGTTTTATAGAAGGACTCAGTGCGTACCGCGCTGTAAACCCTCTCCACTTCGGTTATAAAAACCAATCTCTTAATGTTTTACAAGGCAAAAGTTTCTGTTTGTTCTGAGATCCGTACAAAACACATAAACGCAATGTGGGCACCACGTAGAATTTTTTAATGTTAAACCTGGTGGTACGTAAAGTTACCGATAGGCTTTAAAAGGTTAATACCGACTGCACAGTGGGACGGATCGTATTAAAACATTAGACACAGCAAGTTGCAGCGACACAATATGCTGCCGTCACGACTGGACGCCTCGCCACTGATAGGCATCGTGTGCAAAAAAAGAAATTACACACATTTCACGAGTAATTAGGAACGGAACGTGCGAGGGCGACACCTAGACGCCAGAGTTCTGCAATTAACACTGAGTGCCTACTTTCAACGCAAGGTTCAGAACAGACCCGACGTTGCGCCAACAGCTGGAGCACGTCTTGGTCTGCAGTCGTCATCGTACTGTGCAGTTAACAGACGTGAATGAACAGTGCTACACATTTCTCTGTTGTTTATCGGAATAAAGACCTGTTCCACCAACAACTGGCTCTTTTTGTCTCTACAGCTTGGCGGGCTGGTCATCAAATTCAGCACTGACCTATTTACATACAAAAGGGAAAAAGACTGCTAGGATCTCGTTTCTTCATAGCAGCGGTTCCCAAACTTTTATGTACGTGACCCTAAAGTAGCAAATCGTATGTGACCAACAACCCTACCGTGGAAACAGCAATAGTCGGTGATATTTACTGTATGTGAACTAATATTAACCCTTTAAAGACGAAGCCTGTCTGTTTTATATAAGGACTCTGTGCGTACCGCGCTGTAAACACTCTCCACTTCGGTTATAAAAACCAGTCTCTTAATGTTTTATAAGGCAAAAGTTGCTGTTTGTTCTGAGATCCGTACAAAACACATAAACGCAATGTGGGCACCACGTAGAATTTTTTAATGTTAAACCTGGTCGTATGTAAAGTTACCGCTAGGCTTTAAAAGGTTAATGCCTTTTCTTGAACACTGCATAAGAGTTCCACTTGTTAAAAAAAAATATTAAATTCTTAGCATCACTTGTCAAATCCAATATTTTGGGACAATATTAAGTACACAAAACATTTAGATAAAAATTTTGAGTTTTTTATAATTATCGAGTTGTCCATAAAACTCTCTCGCGACCCGACGTCACACCCCCAGCAACCCTGATATGGGTCGCGACCTGAGGTTGGGAACCACTGCTTTGTAGCGAACAAATCATGGGTCTGCAATCCGCGGCCCGCTAGATTGTATTGTGCGGCCCGCGGCCGAAGTCGTACATCACGTATACAATATAAAGATTACGCAATAATTTTGGCGGTTAAGTATACAACTTATGGCTATTCTTCCACATGCGGCCCGCAAACCAGCCCACAATAACGGGTGTGGCCCTTTGCCATAAAACTTTCTGCGTCCAGTGGAGACCGCGGTGGCGCAGTTGATTGATACACTGTGCTACAAGACGGCAGGTCGCGAGTTCGATTCCCGATTGTGTCATTGGAATTTTTCATTCACATAACCCTTCGGTCCGCACTATGGCCCTGGGGTCGATTCAACCTCCAACAGAAATGAGTACCAGGAATATTTCCTGGGGGGTAAAGGCGGCCGCTGCGTAGGGCTGACAACCTTACCACTTTCATGTGACGACTGTCTTTAAATCTGGGAGCCTCAACCTCCTGGAACCCTCAGGGCCTGTCCAGGCCTGGAATGGGACAGCTTTACCCTTTCTTTCTACTTCCAATGCACCGAAGGTTAAGAAAAGCTGCCTTGAAGCTCATGTTACAGGTTTCACATACTTGCAGATGGATGGCCGACTACTGAAACCATTTTATATGCCCACGTACATAAATTTTGACTCTGAATGACGTCTGCCCAGGCGATTTATACCGAGTAAACAAGCACGCTCAGACGCGTCAGTAATAACCTGACTGCACAGCCGGACATACGGCAGGCAGACAGGGGCCGGTCTTGAGATCGCCAAACGCGTTCTACAGGTTCGTGAATCAGAAAAGATTAATTTAATCAGTCGTAAAGAATTTATTCATCTATCACTCCCTAACACTGGTGTTCCCGGCCTTCCATGCCACGTGTTCAGTAGCTGTCCAGTCGACTGACGTTGTTGTTCTCAAAAAACGAGCTCTTAGAATGACAGTTCGGAGTACGCGCAAAGGAAACTTTTTGACATGAAGCAAAAGCTAAAAAAAGCCATACAATCATGTTATTAAATCACACGGCACGTTTTCTTACCAAATGTGTACTACGCGCACTGTCTTTAACAGCTCATCCCAAGAAAATGTACACACTGCACGCTCACGCCGAGTCTAAGAGGTCAAAAATAAGCACAAAGCATTGCAGCTAGAAAACTTTTGGGTAAAAGCAACCTAATGAAGATCATATCATAAGTTGTGTCATATGTGGATTAGATTCAACAGACGTAATGCTCAGTTCTGTTAACACAAAAATCGACACAAACTTTATTTAAAGATTCAATTTGTACGGTGCAGTAAACACACTCCGTCTCGGTTATACAAACCAGCCAGTTAATGCTGTATAGGGAAATAATCGCTGTTTGTTCTGAGATCCACACAAACACATAAATATACTGTGTGGGCAGGACGTAGAATTATATACATAAAGACCCAGTCCGTACCGCGCAGTAAACACACTCCGTCTCGGTTATACAAACCAGCCAGTTAATGCTGTATAGGGAAATAATCGCTGTTTGTTCTGAGATCCACACAAAACACATAAACACACTGTGTGGGCAGAACGTAGAATTATATACATAAAGACCCAGTCCGTACCGCGCAGTAAACACACTCCGTCTCGGTTTTACAAACCAGTCAGTTAATGCTGTATAGGGAAATAATCGCTGTTCGTTCTGAGATCCACACAAAACACATAAATACACTGTGTGGGCAGAACGTAGAATTATATACATAAAGACCCAGTCCGTACCGCGCAGTAAACACACTCCGTCTCGGTTTTACAAACCAGTCAGTTAATGCTGTACAGGGAAATAATCGCTGTTTGTTCTGAGATCCACACAAAACACATAAATACACTGTGTGGGCAGAACGTAGAATTATATACATAAACACCCAGTCCGTACCGCGCAGTAAACACTCCGTCTCGGTTATACAAACCAGCCAGTTAATGCTGTATAGGGAAATAATCGCTGTTTGTTCTGAGATCCACACAAAACACATAAATATACTGTGTGGGCACAACGTAGAATTATATACATAAAGACCCAGTCCGTACCGCGCAGTAAACACACTCCGTCTCGGTTTTACAAACCAGTCAGTTAATGCTGTATAGGGAAATAATCGCTGTTTGTTCTGAGATCCACACAAAGCACATAAATATACTGTGTGGGCAGGACGTAGAATTATATACATAAAGACCCAGTCCGTACCGCGCAGTAAACACACTCCGTCTCGGTTTTACAAACCAGTCAGTCAATGCTGTATAGGGAAATAATCGCTGTTTGTTCTGAGATCCACACAAAGCACATAAATACACTGTGTGGGCAGAACGTACAACTTTTTAATACTAAACCCAGTGGTACATAAAGTAACCACTGGGTTTTAAAAAGGTAAAGCAATCCTACTACAGGCCCTGAGTGTTCCAGAAGGTTGAGGATCCGAGATTTTAAGACGTTCGGCACATGAAGGTGGTAAGTTTGTCAGCCATACGCACCGGCCCAGGAAATATTCCTGATACTCACTCCTGTTAGTGGCTGAGTCGACCCCAGGGCCATAGTGCGGCCGGACTTTAAAGGGTTAAAGGTTATTGGATATTTGAGACGCTCAGCGAAAGACGCATGTCCCGCCATATCATCAGTTAAATCTGTTTTCTGGCTTCTCATTACCACACACGTATAATAAACTAATTACAGGCAAGAAACGACAGGGAACTGAGCACTGCTGGAAGACAGAAGACGTGCTTAAAGCCTAGCGGTAACTTTACGTACCACCAGGTTTAACATTAAAAAATTATACGCGGTGCCCACATTGCGTTTATGTGTTTTGTACGGATCTCAAGAACAAACAGCAACTTTTGCCTTACAAAACATTAAGAGACTGGTTTTTATAACCGAAGTGGAGAGTGTTTACAGCGCGGTACGCACTGAGTCCTTATATAAAACAGATACGCTTCGTCTTTAAATGGTTAAAGCCTAGCGGTAACTTTACGTACCACCAGGTTTAACATTAAAAAATTCTACGCGGTGCCCACATTGCGTTTATGTGTTTTGTACGGATCTCAGAACAAACAGCAACTTTTGCCTTATAAAACATTAAGAGATTGGTTTTTATAACCGAAGTGGAGAGTGTTTTCAGCGCGGTACGCACTGAGTCCTTATATAAAACAGAATCGCTTCGTCTTTAAAGGGTTAATTTTAGCCTTACTAACAGCAGAAGCATGGATACGTAATTATTAAATCCAACAGTGAACATCAGATGTTTGTTATAGTAAACAGACGTACGGCACGTAGCATTTCACTCTGACAATAAGGAATGAGCATACGTAGACTTCAAACTGTCAGCGAACTGTACTTCTTTTTGTCAATCCAGAAATGTGTTGGGATTTCCTGAATCGTCAGGTAACATTAAATACGGAAAAGCAAAATATTTGACTGAAAACGAGTTGTTCAAATTTGCTCTGCGGTGACTTGTTTAGTCAAGATTTCGGTCATACGAGCTTGACGAGGCGAAGCAAGAGTTTCCGTGACCAGCCGACATCAGAATCAGC
>BLKM01003072.1:11488-58235 GCA_013340265.1 Coptotermes formosanus
ACACACACACACACACACACACACACACACACACACACACACACACACACACACACACACACACACACACACACACACACACACACACAGTTAGGCTAAACTTCGCACTAGGAAAGATGCAAACGAATTGCGAAATGACACCTTTCTTCGATGGCTAATGGCACAATGTACATACATGCATACACCTGTTCTACAGCACATCCATTATATACACGAGACACATTCAGTGGCGGCTCGTCTCTAAGGGCTGCGGCCCTCTCAGAAATTTTCAAAACATGCAATTAAATATCTGAATAAAATTACAACTGACAAATCAACCAACATCTGCACTTAACACAATACAATTCAAGGCAAGTATAAAACGCTGACAAGTTTCGGCACGGACTCCATGATGCTGGCACCCCTGTGCCGAAACATGTAGAAGTTTTGCACTTATCGTGAATTGCATTTTACTAAGTGCACACGTTGCTGTGTGCATTAAGTGTAAGAACCTGCCCGGTACGAATAACACGAAATTTTAAAAAAACCTGAATAAAAGTTTTCGTTGGGAGTCCTAACGACAATTTTTATTCAAGTACTTAATTTTTCTCAAAGTTTCTGGGAGGGCTGTAGCCCTGCAGCCCTTATGGGCGAGAGGCCCCTAGACAATTATTTCAATACATGCATATACTACACGCATACACTAGAAGCATATAGATTTATGCACAGTATATATTAGAAACACTGTAAATTGTTTCCCCAGGCGTAGATGGGAGGATAATATTAAAATTGATCTTCAAGAAGTGGGATGGGACATGTACTGGATTGAGCTGGCTCAGGATAGGGACAGGTGGCGGGCTGTTGTGAATGCGGTAATGAACCTTCGGTTTCCATAAAATGCGGGGAATTTCTTGACTAGCTGAGAAACTGTTAGCTTGTCAAGAAGGCTTCTGCTCCATGTACTTCGTTAGTTAGTTAGTTAGTTAGTTAATTAGTTAGTTAGTTAGTTAGCAAATTGTTTCTTTTAGTTGACAGGAGATACCGATGCTCCAGTCTGATCCACCATCCGCCTTCAGTGCTCAGTGAGAGTGAATTACGTAACACATAAATAAATAAATAAGTAAATAAATAAATAATAAATAATACATAAGAGATCATACACAGGCGTTTACACACGCGGGCACGCACGCACACACACACACACACGAGTCTCAGAGTGGCAGCCACAACAGAAAACACGAAAACGGAAGTGTGTGAGAATCTGCACAGTGGCTGTCGAGACGGACGGACAGCCTGTATCCACCAGACATCCAACACCACCCCTCCTCTTCGTTTTTCTACTCTTCCCGCTACCCGCGGAAAGTGAGATGACGATAAAGAAGGCCGATGAAGCAAAAAAATAAACACTCAACTTCTCTGGTGCACTTTTGCCTCAGAACATCTGACGGCTTGCGATGGGAAGCTGAATGACGGATTTTGGAGAAGCAATTTCCCTGGTTCCCTTCCAAAAATAACACGCATCTCGCATCGCAGATATTTCTATAAATACAGAGATGTATCTGCTTCCAGAGCTGCGTCACGGAAATGGGTCGTAGGGTGACTCCTACGGCCGCCATAATGTGCAGTGACGTGCACGTTACACAATAGAATTAATCTGTACCCATTGCGAGTGCGTGGGTCGCCTTATTAACTCTTCGATGCCGGCCTCGGTGCACTGTACGGACCTTTAACCTTTTAAAGCCTAGCGGTAACTTTACATACGAACAGGTTTAACATTAAAAAATTCTACGTGGTGCCCACATTGCGTTTATGTGTTTTGTACGGATCTCAGAACAAACAGCAACTTTTGCCTTATAAAACATTAAGAGACTGGTTTTTATAACCCAAGTGGGAGAGTGTTTACAGCGCGGTACGCACTGAGTCCTTATATAAAACAGACACGCTTCGTCTTTAAAGGGTTAACTGTTCACACGCTACCGTCTTCAGTCCACCATACGGACGCGGGTACATGTAAATTTAAAACCCTTCCGTTCTGGGCTGCGGTTGGAATATAAACACTGGCGTCTTTAAAGGGTTACACTTTTAGCAAGCAAAAATATAAATAAATAAATAAATAAATACTCGGAACACATTAAAACTTCCGCTGATAATGGCAAATTTCAGTAAAGCTTCTGAGAGACAGTCGCACTGAAAAAGTAACAAAATGCGCCACTCAACATCGCTATGGCTGTTCCGTATCTCTAGAACAGCTCGATATGTGTACAAGTTGCACGTTAAATTTTAAATGTACTAATGTCGAAACTGTGTTGAGTTGTATTCACTTCGCATGTACTCAATAAAACACGGACACTAAAACGAAAAATATAATTTTCTCCCACCAAAAAGTAAAATACTTCTCACTGATCAATTAACAAATATATTAACGAATTTATGCGCTTAATAAAATACTTTCAGAAGTATAAGGGTCGATTTATATTATACGACACGACACGATACGACAAAAGCTAGCGTCCATTCACATCTACCGTCAGTTAACAGACAGGCGAAATACTCCCTTCTCTCAGTCGCAGTGACTATCTTTGTCGACACCTATCGCTGTCGGACTGGTGTGCATTCGAGCATGTGAAAACCATGACAGAATATTTTGTCGTGTCGTGTCGTGCCGTGCCGTATGTGATTTGGCCCTAAAACTATAAGCCCCTAAGTAGGTTAATGTATCAATTATAAGAATAAGCAAGGATGAATAACAAAAACTCACTGAATTTGGCACATCCTATACAAGGCGTAACATCGGCACGTATAACACACGTGCAGTCCAGTTATATCAATACGCGGTGTTTTACTCTAGCATCATCTTACAGAGCCAAAGAACGGAGACGTCGCAAGCTACAGAGCGAAGCTTTTGCTTTCTACAACGCAAAGACGTGTCAATGTCAGTGAAGGATGGATGGAAGAGTCCTTTGTTTAACGCTTCTTGATGAAGAAAATTAAACTTCAAGCAATAAAAAGGGAAATTCTGTAAGACTGTGTTCTACGAAACTTTGGTCACAAAGGTCACGCGATATACGGCTCAGACGTTGAGATCGTGGGTTCGGATCCCACTCGAGGTATGATTTATGTCTGTGTCGCCCTGCGTAGGTAGCGGCCTTGAGACAGGTCAATCCCACGCCCAAGGACTCCTACTAAATATCTATAAAACTGTATGCAGAAACCTGACCTGTAAACGCCAATGAATGGAATGCAATATTAATGCGAAGTCAACTTAAGCACGAGAAAGGTGCGGGAATGATTCTGTCACTTGCAAACCGTCACACAGGTTAAGTGAGAAGCATTGTGGTGAAGGCGGCGACTCTGGAAGCGACGACGCGTATGTTTCGGCACCCGAATTCGGTACACGATAATATTTGAAGTGTGCATAGTGCAAGAGACGTTATGTCACTGCGTGAACTTGGCGCTACCGCACGCTGAAGTTGCAAAATCTTATCTCAAGATGTAAAGACAATGAATTACAGGGTGACTAGTGACTGACAGGTTATTTTAACAACTTTACCTGAGAAAGCGTGACACTTAGGCACCTAAAGACAAAAATAAATTAATAGGAAAAATACGCCACGGAAATGCAAATTACATTAAGAATAACAGGATACTGTACAAACTATACACGCCATGTTAAAGGTAAATCTATACCATTACCCCTGGACAGGCCCTTAGAGCTACAAGACGCTCCCAGAATTTCTAGACAAGCGGCACAAGAAGGTGGTAAGGTTGTCAGCCCTACGCACTGGCCGCCTTTACCCCACCCCCAACCAGGAGATACTCCTGGTACTCATTTCAGTTAGAGGCTGAGTCGACCCCAGCGCCATAGTGCGGCCGGAAGGGTTACTCGCGAGTCTTTGAAATTCCCCGACACTACAAGACGAGCGAGCAGTCCCTCTGCCCCGTGCAAGAGGAGAGCTGCTCTGTGCAGTAAGTCCGACAGCCATGTGTGTCCAGGTGCCGGGCCATTTGCTGCTGCTGCTCCATCTGCAGGTTCAAATTTTGCTTCAGTTTCAGGACAGAAGCCCCTGGTAGGTAGAGGTCACAGTCGAACCCGGTTATAAGGGCATCGGTTTATACGACACCTCGTCTATAACGTCAGATATTCTGTGGTACCAATTAATTCCTCGCTGTTAACCATAACATTATTCTGCTCGGGTATCACAACACTCGTTTATAGCGACACACAATATTCAGTACCTTTCATGACGTTATAACCGAGTTCCGCTGTAATCCACAGCGACTTCCACTTTACCCTGTATCCTACCGCCGACAAACGCACAGGACTTGTCGCTCATTCGAAATACTACTACTACTACTAGTAGTAGTAGTAGTAGTAGTAGTAGTAGTAGTAGTAGTAGTAGTAGTAGTAGTAGTAGTAGTAGTAGTAGTAGTAATCTGGCACCGACACTGCACTATTTGGCATATAAAGAAAAACAAAGAACTGGAAGTGAGAAACATGGCTGAATGTCATCGCGGTCTATTTTAGCATCTGCCCGAGGTACCACGGACAGCTACAAATAATCTCAAATTTGACAGCGTTCGGGCACGGAGTCCTGTAGCAGAACAATTAAGTAAGAATAAACGAGACAGGCGTGACAGTAGTGCACACGAACGGGAGGCGGGATGCATAAATATGTCGCGTGGCCAAGAAGACCTGAAGATACTGTTCAAATTAACAACAGACGTTTCAGTTCCTGCGGCGGGAACTGGATTTCGCTCTGTGATGCACGAAACCATCGAAACAAAACGCGAAGTGCGGAGATGATGACTTCCATTGCCAAGTGAAACCAGTGCTGTGTACAAAACGCACGGCTAAAAATGTGGAAATGGTGCCTCACAAATTTTAACTTGGACTGTGATTACGTTAACTGGTTAGGCGTCCCGGCTGAAGGCCGTGTCACTGCCAGAGGGACGCGGCTACGATCTGGCAGTTAGTGCATAGGGAGTTCACCCTTCCTCGTAGGGATGTCTGTGGACTGAAGCCAGGACGCCCTTCAACTATATTCTGAAATCTCCCTTACAACTGATCAGAAAAAGTCACAGAGCACATGAGTCGCGCTAGCGAGACGCACAGCTGTGTAAACTCCACCGCCTTTTTACAGTCAGCCTCGAATGTCCTACTGAGCTTGGGTTAAACAGCCAGGCGAGTTCAGACAGCCCTCTGTCGGCACACGTCTGCCAGCTTGCCAAACTAGGGGATTCCCCGCATCAGCCAGTGCTCGGATATGGTAAGCAAAAATGACGCCTCCAAATTCCCAGGGTGTTGCTTGTTATTAACGTGCCGGCGATGCGTCAGTCATACTTTGACGCGATGCCCGCAGCACCTGCAGGTTTCGGGCATAACGGCTGGTAGCCATCTTTCCGATAAGGCACGTATAATCCATCATTGGATGGGCGGACTGCTTATGAATCAGTACGACGTTTCGATTGGGCAAATCGCCGCTACTGTTTGTGAAGAAGGCCTAACAAGTCGGCAGCGTTGGGTCCTTTACCGCTTCAAGGTAGAAAACCATGCGAGTGTGTTCCCAACATGGTGTGAAACACTTTCATGAAAAAATGTCATCGTATGCTTTGCCAGATTTTTCGAGACCCTGCAATGCCGTTCGCACTCTCTAGCTTGCCAACCATGAAGTCTCTTGATTGCCTTTGCAACCAAATACTTGCAGGCGTACATCGCCCATCTCGATCAGCCCAAACACCTTGAAACACGCTCAACTACAGTAAAGGTACGAAAATAAATCAGAGCAGCACATTCCACAATCCCGTGTCTCATTATGATATGCAGCTAAATGCGATAGAAAACCTTCACGCCTAGGTCACACGAACTCGGTCTGTTTACATTACACGGACGGACTTGTTAATACTGCTTACCTCGCAGCAGGGCTAAACGATGGGGTTTTGTGGTAAGCCTAATAAACCACTGGGACAATCCTGATAAAACGCATAAATAACCCTTTAAAGACGAAGCGTATCTGTTTTATATAAGGACTCAGTGCGTACCGCGCTGTAAACACTCTCCACGTCGGTTATAAAAACCAGTCTCTTAATGTTTTATAAGGCAAAAGTTGCTGTTTGTTCTGAGATCCGTACAAAACACATAAACGCAATGTGGGCACCACGTAGAATTTTTTAATGTTAAACCTGGTGGTATGTAAAGTTACCGCTAGGCTTTAAAAGGTTAATTTACCCGTCGAGGCATAACGCAGCCGCAACTACGAGCTTCCAGAGCACCGCTGTCACTCCCTGAGTGCCGTGGTAACCTGCAATGATGTATCGGCGGTCGATATTGCAAACACTGCCATGCGATACCCGAGAGAAGCGAGACCAATCGGCCTACAATAAAATATGCTTATCCTAGAGACTACAATTTACCGACGCATTATCAAATGAACGCGTTTTATTACCTTCCATGATATGGGTGATATTTCTCCAACCTCTGAAGGTGTATGGAGGTATACACAGTTCTCAGTAGATGTTACAGCAACAACGCTCAAATCCCATCTTACTCAAGTCTCGGCCAGGTTACCAGCTACCCTCACCAAGATCCATGATTTTCCTCAGTATCCTTACGCAAATTTCAGGACAACAGCTTCAAACTGGCCGCCATTTCAGTTTTGTGCGGCGCATTCAACACTCGTTATTCTATCCCCCATCTCATTTCACACCGTACGTACAGATGGCAGCACCGTGGATAATCCCCGCGGAGATGGGCGTGTCTGGCGCGGTGCGGGAGAGTGTTTACTTAGTTATTGCTTATAAGCATCACCATTACCGTCGTCATAGCCATCGGAGATAAACATGAAGTGTCTCCTGTGTCAACACGCTGCATCCTGCTCATAAAAACGAGGGCCTGGTAACCGAATAAGTTCCACCCTTGCGGAAAATATGCCGCCACAGCGCGTAATTTTCACCAGATTTGGTATAGTTTTGATTCCCAGCTGCTCGACAGTAATTAGTCGATTTCAATCGTTCATTCATTAATCCATCGACCTATTTGTCTGTCTAGACATTCCAATACTGCAATTCTGTTAATAGGAACAGAGTAAAGATCTTACTTGTCCAAGGTCTTTCGTCACTTTCCACAGCTATTACTCCGTGCGCGTGAGCGGATAACACAGCGACTAAAAGTTACATGGTAACCGGGCCGGCAGGAAGTGACAAACGACATCGGTAACATAAAATAATGTCCCTGTATTACTAAATTAAATTGTTTTGTATTCAGGAAAAGCTACAGTATGTAAAAATGGTGCCAATCCCCACTCCTCTCCCTCATTCGTGCCGGGATTAAATTATATTCCAGCTACTGTATGAATCACGGTTTGTTTCATTTACCAAACAGTCACGTTACTGAGCTGAAGATAAATTCCTCCTGTGTCTTATGTCACCACGACATGAAAATGCAGACGAGGAACAGACCAAAAGCTGCGTGCATTCCTGCGCTTCGCAGCAGACCGAAATGCGTGATCAGCCACACGTATCCGCTTCCATAATCTCCCAGGATATAAAATTTCCTCTTGGTTATGGGTGGTGACGTGAAGTTTGTATCCCGGACCACCCAGCACATGGCCGCCATCAAACCTCACGGTACCCATTTGCATTGGTTTTTCCTATCGCGGATGTGATGTGTCACGCAGCAACAGTGGCGCCGTACCTCCCTCACGTTGTTGCAGTAATCCGAGTTATATCGAGGTATGACAAAACAGAACAGTGCGGAACAAGTGAATGACTCGCTATATGAGTGTGGGTCGCGCCGAGGCAATGCTATCATCCTTCCGACCGTTGGAAATAGCGTTCAAATTCACGTGGATCATTAACCGCTCTACGTCAGTGTTTCTCAAATTGTGCGTCACTGTTATTTCTCACCCGTCCGGGAAGAAGCAGAAGAATATCATTTTTGTAAGACTAACTTTTCGTTACAACTGAACACAAAAAATGTTTCACTAAAGCATTTCTACCATATAAATATACATATATATGTATATACACACACACAATCTGAAGATTTCACGGCGACTGAATTGAACAGAACGTCGTCAGGCAAGCCCCAGAAGGTTTTATCGAATATATAACGAGATTCTCTGACATCCTTAAACGCTCGTATCTACTGCTGCTTCTCTGGCAGTACAGTCCATCCCGGACCTAAACCGCCTCATTACTGAGGTTTCTGTATCACACAATTAGACGCATACATCCGGTAGGACTCCTCTGAACGAGTGATCACCTCGTCCCATACACCGCTGCCTACACAACAAACACTACAAAGACCCATACCGTCAGCAGGGTTCGAACGCGCAATCCCAAAAACCGAGCGGCCACAGACAAACGTGTTAGACCGTACGGCCACCGGGATCCGTAAACGCACATATCAGTCCAGCCATTTTGTATGAATAACTTTTAGAGCGAAACAAAGAACGAATATTACATGTGTTGCGATGGAAACCCAACAATGTGTCGAACATGTGACATTCTGATACTGTAAGTTCGGGAGTCAAGCGATGGAGGCGTGTGCCAGAGCATGTAAACATCAAACTGGCCAAAACCTCCAAAAGGAACATACATACCGCAAGAACACAAAGGCCTTCTGAAGGTTCTCGAATAATTATGCTCTCTGCCTCCACGGCAGGGCCCTCTGTGCAACCCGACCAGCCGTCCGTTACAGTGATCGGACAACCTTCAGACCTTGCCCCCGTCAGCCACAGGCTACGATTTCTGATTTGTTACACCAGCACGGATCCAATTAACGCGTTCACGTGCACTGTCTAGCTGAAAATACGTCGCTCTTCATTTCCGGTAGGAGAAACAGCGCCTCGGCCTGGCGGTGAAGAATAATCATCGCCGCGAGAATGGACACGCACTCACGTTTGTCGGTGAAGCAACTGGCAAGCATTTCTTGCGTGTGATCTCAGATTTCCGCCGCGCTGTACTTCAAACCTTCACTCTTCTGGGATGTTACGCATCATGTCTGTAATTTTTACCGACGTTTCGGGACATCCTATCGGTCCCACCTTGACCCTTGAAAATTACACCGACAAGCAGTCCCAAAACGTCGGTGAACAGGTATTTCTTAGTCAAATGACGTTTTCTAAATTACACACGTTAATAAATTTGAGGGCCGAATATGGCGTATTGTAAAAAATCCTATGAAGTGCCTCCTGAGACTGGGGAAACCCACGAACGAAATGTGTACAGTAGCAGGCCGTTATCACGTGAGGAACGGCACGGTGCTACAGCATCGGGCCTATCGCCAGAATGGGTCAATAAAAACTGCACGTTGCGATTCATAAATAAGAATTCTCCGACACACATTTATTCCCATATCGCTCCATAGCACTGTGAAACACACTGCGCTTGCTGGCCACCAGCTGTTTTAGCGAGCAAACATTCTCGGCAGTAAAAGCACATAAACATGAACCGTGGTCAAGTACGGGTCAAGAACGCGTAAATACACCATCTTCTCAGCACAGATAATAAAGCAGGCCACAAATTGAATCTAGATCCCGCAGTAGTCAGGCGCGTCGCACCATTGCGATATGAGTGTATGAGCTTTGTTGTTACAGTTCGGATGGAAAAACTCGACTCACGCTGGACTGATTCTCATGAAATTTGATACTCGACTATTTTTCTAAAACCTGTCGAGGAATTTCAAGTTCCATTAACCTTTTAAAGCCTAGCGGTAACTTTACGTACCACCAGGTTTAACATTAAAAAAATTCTACGTGGTGCCCACATTGCGTTTATGTGTTTTGTACGGATCTCAGAACAAACAGCAACTTTTGCCTTATAAAACATTAAGAGACTGGTTTTTATAACCGAAGTGGAGTGTTTACAGCGCGGTACGCACTGAGTCCTTATATAAAACAGATACGCTTCGTCTTTAAAGGGTTAAAATCTGACGAGTAACGGGTACTTTACATATAGCCCTGTGTACATTATGATAGTATCTCGCTGAATTCGTCTCAGAATGAGAAATGTTTCAGACAAAAGTTGTAGAGAAAATCAAAACATACATTTTATTTTCAACATATTTCTTTCGGAAAATCTTACCATTTATGAGATTATGTGGGAAAAACAATGCCCGATACTTTTTCCCGATTTTAACGAACTTGGGGTTTCTCGACAGATTTCAATAAAAGCCCCCTAATATAAAATTTCACGAAAATCCGTCCAATAGGACCTATTAGATACAGACGGACAGACAGAACGAAGCTAATAGGCGCTTTTCGCGACTATGTGAACGCGTTTACAATTCGGCTTTTCAGGCGCTTTGTAACTAATCCATAAGCATTCAGAATTTTTGTGTGCATAGTGGGCCCTGCAAAAAATTCCCAGCTCCAGGCTCCGACTATTCTTGAATCTGGCCCCAACCTTGTGCCCGCGAATCGCATCGGAACTTCCAGACAACAGCGACAGGCAATGGCTGGCGGAATGCGAGTATTTATTTATGACGCCGTGCGCCCAATAAATCAGTTTTCACACTGACGTATACGACTGGTGACGCACACTGTCCCCTGCCGAGTGTGTACAAAATTCGCTTTCAGGTTTCAATGATCCGTAACCGTGCACTGAACTGTAACATATGGCGACTAAAACCAACAAACGCACACAAGTTTATGAAAATACATTATAAACGTTGTAATACGAACTACATGTTTCGGCCACTCATATGGCCACCCTCAGGGTGATGCGTTACGAGGAATAAATATATTGAGATGTTACAAAACTTACGTGAACCAATGCACATGTAAAATATTAAATATTTAATTAACACAATACTTAACCCTTTAAAGACGAAGCGTATCTCTTTTATATAAGGACTCAGAGCGTACCGCGCTGTAAACACTCTCCACTTCGGTTATAAAAACCAGTCTCTTAATGTTTTATAAGGCAAAAGTTGCTGTTTGTTCTGAGATCCGTACAAAACACATAAACGCAATGTGGGCACCACGTAGAATTTTTTGATGTTAAACCTGGTGGTATGTAAAGTTACCGCTAGGCTTTAAAAGGTTAAATATTAATATTAAATATAATAAAATATTCAATGTAATGAAATATATAATACTTTACATGTGGATTGGGTCACATAAATTTTGTAACTCTCAATACATTATACGTGACTTGAGGCTTCGCCCCGCGATGCTGATGAGATCTGCACTCTTCTGGGGTATAAAGGATTACCACTCGACGCTGCCTTATACCCCAGACGATCTCATCTCCATATATTTATTCTTCGGTAACGCACCTCCCTGAGGATGTCCACATGAGTGGCCGAAACATGTAGGTGGCATTATTACGTTTATAGCGTATTTTCATATACTTGCGTGCATTTGTCGATTTTAGTCCCCACATCTTCGCTTTCAGACTTCACGAAGTCTGACCAAACGAGCTGCAAGGCACAGAACTCTGAAATGACAAGTTAACAGCCGCGATACTTGCCTTACGAAAACTGGGACCGCATATTCAAAGCCCGCTGCGGTATGGATGACGGTTCGCCCGATATTTCAGTAACGCTGCTGTCCGGTTAGTGTTGAATGGATGACTTGAGTCCGCTGCAGATCATCGCTAGGGCCAGTTATTACGTGTCAATAGTTGAACAGTTTCTGCAGCACTTCAGTAGCGCCGGGGAAAGCAGTGGGCCCGCACAGTAACAAGGCGATTATGTCTGGAAGAGTGGGGCCCCCCAGAGCGCCTACACGTACAAAGGACAGCAAATAAGCATGACGTCACCCGAGGGGACAGCCACTGAATTATGATGTTTATTGCAGCCAATTTTGTTTTCTTACACACAAGATCCACGATCTCCAAACAGGCATCGCATGGCCTATTAGAAATTATGTACGACAAAATGGACACACTAACACAGCCTTCCCCCATTCCCACACTTTGATTAACCCTTTCGATGCCAAAAAAATTCATCCTTACAAACTTCAGCTGGAAACAAGGGTACGTAACGAGATAAATATGAAGCTGGATTATTTTTTAAACATGCAGTTCGTACCGCGCAGTAAACACACGCCGTCTCGGTTATAAAAACCGGTCAGTTAATGCTGTATAGGGAGATAATCGCTGTTTGTTCTGAAATCCACACAAAACACATAAATACGCCCTTTGGGCAGAACGCAGAATTGTTGAATGTTAAAGACCCAGTCCGTACCGCGCAGTAAACACTCCGTCTCGGTTATAAAAACCAACCAGTTAATGCTGTATAGAGAAATAATCAATGTTTGTTCTGAGATCCGTACAAAACACAAACTCAGCAACAAAAACGCAGGAATTTTTAATGTTCAGCTTCGTGTTGTATAAAGCAGCCAACGACTGGCGGTTTGAAGTGTTAATAGACAAACTGCGAGAATTCTCGAGATGACGGTAATCGTTCGGGTATAGCAGCAACCTCCGCTGGAATTACATTATCGCGTTCACAAGAGCCCGCCAATGAATTCTTCAGACGGCCGAAGTCACCCCACACTCCCACAGTCCAAACGGTAACAACGTCCCTATCTACACGTGCGCCTCCCCCAAAGATGTATCTTCTGCCCAACATACTGTGCCCATGTTACTACGCGTGCCACATGCATCACACATCTCTTGCTCCTTGCCTTAATCAACCTAAAGACATTTCGCGAAGGGAAAAAATACGTTATCGTGCAATGTGGAAATTCATATGCCCTTCTCTCAACCTTTTAAAGGCTAGCGGTAACTTTACGTACCACCAGGTTTAACACTAAAAAATTCTACGTGGTGCCCACATTGCGTTTATGTGTTTTGTACGGATCTCAGAACAAACAGCAACTTTTGCCTTATAAAACACTAAGAGATTGGTTTTCATAACCTAAGTGGAGTGTTTACAGCGCGGTACGCACTGAGTCCTTATATAAAACAGACACGTTTCGTCTTTAAAGGGTTAAACCCACATACCATACTATCCGCAAACACTTTGTTCTCAAACGGCCGTTGTCACTGTTCTTTCTTTAATGACAAATTTTCAGACCAAAAACATCCATAGCAGGTACAGTTAACAGGTTCACGCGCCGATTCTACAGAATATCACAGACAAGTGTTGGCACGGTGTCAACAATATAAAAATATTTTTCGCGCTGTAATATTCAAAGCCGGAATAATAATGGAAAGTGTCATTCAGGATGTACCCGGTTCGAGTCCAAGACCACACATCTATGACGCTGTTTGCGCTGTTTACTTCAGCCCATCCACTGCGCCGCTTTCCCGTAGTCCTACCCAATTCTTGTTACATAACCAATATACAACGCACCCCGTGCATACAGCTTCGTCAAATAAACAGACAAATTATACGCAAAAAGGACACGGCTTTACGAGTTATAATGGCTGACAAATGCGTAACGTTTTGAAGGACGGGTCATAGTTGTTACCGCCACACCCCGGTCACCCAACCGCGGAACCCTGCGCACAAACATGGCGCACATTCCTTTAATACGCCAGACGTTTCAGCGATAACAAATGGGTCATTGATTCGGAAAATATATTGCGGGGCGGGGGGGGGGGGGGGAGGTGTAAGCTAGCTGATTACTTCATACCTGTATAATATATCTGCGTGATGTAACTGAATGTTATCGCAAGCTTACAGGATATTCCCGGAACTCCGATCATGCGAAAACGCAACAGGCGATATACCTTCTTAACGCGGGCGACGCATGTGCCGGTACAGCTTTGAGACACACAAACCCTGCCGCGTTAGAAGCTAACAAACACGTCTGCATGTAACCGTACAGTACCTGCAGTAACAACTGGAGCCTTTCATTGAATCAGTACCGTATTCAGTCAGGATGGGCACTGGCTAATAACACGGGAGGGGCAAAATTGACGAAGGGTACTAGACACTTTATTTTACAAAGGTGCCAAATTTGGAAGAAGGGAAAATTGGTCCCATACAACGTAAGTTTTTCATTTTCTTTCTTCTATTTTTTATTTGCCATTATTCAATTCAGTAACTAAATAAATTATTCCTAAGTTGAAAAAATATTGGGCGGCATTTGCCCCCCCCCCAAAGTTACGCCTAAGAGGGTGGAGGGGTCTCGCAACTCGCCGATAAACACTCCAGCATTGGTCGCTGCACATTCATTTCTGAATTTCACATGCAACAAACAAAATATGACTTCTTAAACCATCATAAGAGTAGAAGTCACAAAAGATACGTTTTCTTTGCAAACATATACGCATCAATCGCTAACTCACATTCGCCACAGACACGAACAATTAACGGTCTAACACAACACTCACCTCTTTATAGACTGCATACCGTTGTGAGATTAGACGATACGATCGTTTCTTATATTCTGTAACGAGGCGTGATGATGACCACCAGGTGGTCGAAACATGTAGCTTAGTATTTTATAAATAATAATTTTAAATTGAAGTTGTGAGCACGGTATTTAATTGCTTTTAATCAACAACACTTACGTTTTAAAGTCTACATTCAGCGACATGTTTCGGCTATATTAAGCCATGCTCACGCTGTGTACAGCTATATTAAAAAAAGAATGTACAACCGTATACGTAATATTATTAAAATGAGATCTCAAAATTGTGTTACACCTGCTACGTCCATATACCACTATTATAAAAATAACAAACATTTTATGCGCGTCCGCAAAATTGCGAAAAGCAACTATAAGCTTCGTCATGTCCGTCCGTCCGTCCGAATGGAACTCGCCTCCCAGTGAATGAATTTTCATCAAATCTTGTGATTTGACGACGTTTCGAAACTCTGTCAAGATTCAAGTTTCATTAAAATCTGACATTAACCCTTTAAAGACGAAGCGTATCTGTTTTATATAAGGACTCAGTGCGTACCGCGCTGTAAACACTCTCCACTTCGGTTATAAAAAAACCAATCTCTTAATGTTTTATAAGGCAAAAGTTGCTGTTTGTTCTGAGATCCGTACAAAACACATAAACGCAATGTGGGCACCACGGAGAATTTTTTAATGTTAAACCTGGTGGTATGTAAAGTTACCGCTAGGATTTGAAAGGTTAATGTGCCACACAAACAAGACCGGTCCTATCCCTGACGAACGACATCTGTATTTTACTATGATCAGGATTCGCAGTCCTTCCCTCTTCTACCTACTCACAATACGTGTCGAGGTTGTTTATTTTCACTTGATCGCACTCAGACACACACCACAGTCGAACCCGCGATCCTAGCAAGCGCTCGGCCGCAGACCTACGCCTTAGACCGCGCGGCCACTGGCATCGACGTCAGGACTCTCAAAAGGAAACAGTAGTGCGTGTGTGTACGGTATGCGTGTCACATCTGAAGCCGAAACATGCAGCTACACCGCAAAACAAAATAATTCGTTTTAATAAAACGTTGTGTCGGCCTGATACGTCTTTTCACCTTACATATCACATTATATATACATCTTATATACTATTATATAAAGGCTGTCTCCCTTTACTGCTTCCTACAACTCACGATGAAATTAATCACGCAGGGCGGCCACTGGTTTAACTGGCTCCTGGCAAAGTGGTTATGGTTAGACACAATTGAAGCGTGCGTACTAACTTGTCTATTTACGGTGCTTTTAAAGCCTAGCGGTAACTTTACATACCACCAGGCTTAACATTAAAAAATTCTACGTGGTGCCTACATTGCGTTTATGTGTTTTGTATGGATCTCAGAACAAACAGCAACTTTTGCCTTATAAAACATTAAGAGACTGGTTTTTATAACCGAAGTGGAGAGTGTTTACAGCGCGGTACGGACTGAGTCCTTACATAAAACAGATACGCTTCTTTAAAGGGTTAATTCAAGTTAAGACAGCACCATAAATAGACGTTACCCATTACAGCATGAAACGATTTAACAAACTGCAATGCAAAACCTAGTTACCAGTACTTCTTGCTTGTTTCAGCATTTGTCACGTCATTCCGTTTGATGATCAAAACAAACGTTTCGTACAATCAACGGTAAAAATTACCTCACCGAACATCTCAAACAGAAAAACCAATGAACGTAAGAAGGTCTGTACCGTTCAATGATTTCGGATTCCATTCGTGTCAGTTTCATTGGGTTCAAACAGTCCCGTCCCGATGTCCTGCAAACTTCAGTTCGGGACGCGAAATGCCTCCGGTATTTCTCGGTCATTAAAATACGACATTACTGACAACGCATACCGACATTTTGACTTTCCCACAGTGGGAGAAAACATATGTAGCAGTAGGACAGTCGTCAAACAGCCACTAGCAGGAAGGAATAGGAGAGGGACATGAAGATGTGTAGATTGGTGATTACGGAGCGTGGGCCGAGACTGCGGAACGGCGTTTCTTATGAGTTAGCTCGCTGTGGCAGTTGTAAGTAATATTAGCCCTTTAAATACTAAGCGTATCTGTTTTATGTAAGGACTCAGTGCGTACCGCGCTGTAAACACTCTCCACTTCGGTTATAAAAACCAGTCTCTTAATGTTTTATAAGGCAAAAGTTGCTGTTTGTTCTGAGATCCGTACAAAACACATAAACGCAATGTGGGCACCACGTAGAATTTTTTAATGTTAAACCTGGTGGTACGTAAAGTTACCGCTAGGCTTTAAAAGGTTAACGAAAGAATATGCGTTTTTCACTGTGTGAACGGTTAAAAATTTTTTCTTCTCCCCCCCCCCCCCCATTATTATTAAGTGTCCCGGTTTTTTGCTTTTTAAAAACACGATACCTATCAGCGATGTAAGTAGAGCAAATTGCATTCCACGTACTGGCTTCGCGAACGTAACGGGGAAAACCAGAAGAAGATACACAGAACCGGAGATCGCAATGCACAAAGGAGATTTTGTCCAAAATAATTCAGACAAATCGACGCTACATAACGCATCTGAATGCCACACGACTCTTTGCTTTGCACTGACAATATTTTAATGCGTAACGTTACACGAAACTTTAAATGATATTACAGCGATTTAAAGTACTTTATAAAGACATAAATTCCCTTAACCTTTTAAAGCCTAGCGGTAACTTTACATATAACAGTGGTTAAGCTTAAAAAATTCTACGTGGTGCCCACATTGCGTTTATGTGTTTGGTACGGATCTCAGCACAAACAGCAACTTTTGCCTTATAAAACATCAAGAGACTGGTTTTTATAACCGAAGTAAAGAGTGTTTACAGCGCGGTACGCACTGAGTCCTTATATGAAACAGATACGCTTCGTCTTTAAAGGGTTAATTTTAATACATCCGACACCTTGATGTCACATTCCGTACGCCGGCATGACCCATCGAACGCGCTGCGGTTTGTGCAGTGAGATTTACACAGCGCAGCTGTGGACGTAAGAAGCGTTAGTGTCAGCCCGACTTGACAAGGGCGGCGTCCGACTCGTCCGCGTTGAGTCCGCGTCCGTGAATACCACAGACGTCACCACAAAACGCCGGTACACGACATTACCCCGAACCACTTCACACCCCCACAATTCGACTTCCCTATGTTCCGTTTTGCCGATCCCAGTGGCCGCTCCGTGTAGGGCGTGGGTCTGCGGCCGCTCCCTTACTGGGATTGCGGGTTCGAATCCCGCCGGGGACATGGAAGCCTGTAGTCATTGTTGTGTGCTGTCAGGTAGAGGTCTCTGCGTCGGGCTGATCACTCGTCCAGAGAAGTCCTACCGAGTGTGGTGTGTCTGAGTGATCGTGAAGCCTTAACACGGAGAAGGCCCTGGCCCACTAGGGGCTGCCGAGGCATTGGAAAAAAAGAGTTTCCTTTTAATATTATCCTTCCATCTACGTCTGCCTAGTTGTCTCATCATCCATTACTGTAGGCAAACACTGCCTCACTCGCTGCTCACTATCTCCTGTTTTTGAAAGAACGTTCTGAAATAACAACACATGGAATCAGATGCAAAATACTCGAGTTCTACGTCACATCCATCAACACACCTAACGCTGCGCCACCAGACGGCTGCTTGCGGTTTTCTGGCGCCCGTAACACCGTGAAAAACAGAAGGACCGAGACGCCAATGTGTTAAATACGGAAGCAAACAGAAGTTTCCATGTTTAGCAACGCATTGTGCTAGCGTAGTTTTAGATTCCACTCAAAAGGCACCACGCATGCGCGGAGACGTCGGAGTCCCCAATACTGTAGACGGTGTGCAAAAACCTCCACCATCCACGTCATCACGCCGAATTCAAAAAGACGATTAAGACATTTCCCTCGAAACAGTTCCGCGTCCCACAAAATGTCCTGCGCATTAAAGTTCCTCTAAGTATGAAAACACCAAATATTACCTACAGTTTTGTATTGTTATTCATATTAGTAGACTGCATTACCGTCATTTCTACCACATTCCATAGTGAATTCATCCGTCTTGATTTGACCCTCTCCGGACACAGCCCGAATATCACCGTTTGCAGTTCGCTTTAAGAGAACTACAGATGAGAAACAGCGCATATCCCAACGCAGTTGTTTTGTGGCGAGGAAATGAACTGTTGGCTGAAGAACACGTGTTATGCGCCCCCACCATTCAAGTTCTTACGCACGGACTGCGACGCTGCTAAAACCCAGTGAACCACCGAAGTTGGTGGGAATTAACGCTTCAGTTCACTGGACCTTGCCTTTACTGACACAATACAGGTAATACAGGTGTATGATAAAGCTCCATTAATTAATTAATTCATTCATTCATTCATTCATTTTCATTCATTCATTCATTCATTCATTCATTCATTCATTCATCCTGTAGTCTAACGAGAGCTGCACAGCCTCTTACAAAGCGAGTTCTCCACAGAGTACGATACAGAGCGTCCTCTTTCAGTTTCCAATATTTTCTCGCTTCCTTTAGGTCATCCAGTAGCTGCTTACGTCTTCTTCCTCGTCTTCCCGTCACGTCTCTCCGTCCTCCTATCTTTCCTTTAATAACGTGTTTTAGAATCCAGTTCCTACGCAAGATGTGACCAATCCAGTTAGCCTTCCTCCGTTTTATTGTATGTAGGACACTACTCTCCTTTTTTGACTCGACGTCAGACTTCTCCATTTCTGACACGATCGGTCCAGCTGTTCCTCTCCATCCTTCTCTAGCGCCACATTTCAAAACTTTCCGGGTATTTCTGATCTACTTTCCTAAGTGTCCACATCTCATCACCATACATAGCTATGCTCCAAATATAGGTCTTTAAAAGTCTCTGCCTTAAATTTAAGTCCAATTTGATGGTGAAAATAAAAAATTCTTCTTGTTCAATGCTGCCTTTGCCACGGCAGTTCTGCAGAAATTGACGTGACAGGTCGCACGTCAGACACCGAAATTTCGAAACAGCCTCCAGGCTCCGCCAGTTCCCTCAGGCACACACAGTTAATGATAAATTAAAACACGAAATCGCCGAATTATTTGCTGAGGGCTAAGGTGCCATAAAATTTTCATTTCTGGTTTATTTACCGTTCGCAGTTTTCATCCGCTGAACTTGACAAACATACGGGAGAAGAAAAAAACTGTTAGCTGATTTCATATTCTATTGAATTATACAAAATGCCGGCAAACAAGTAGCAAGGGAGATCTAAACGAATATATTCAAGAACGTTTAATGTGAAAATCGTGGGCATCGCTGTTTGTAATTCCAATTTCTTGCTTCTTTGTTATGCTGATCGCAATGTGTGATGTCATCTCATGACTGTTGCAACAGGCACCATGCGACTTCCTCATATGGATGCTGCTGATAGGGGCGACCAGACGGTGCAGATGTTCTGCCTCAGGGGTTACAAAACTCGCCACTCTAATGTCACCGTTCCGACGTAAGTAGGGATGCCATTTTTAAAAAACGAAAGATCGGGGCACTTGCGTGGGAAGGGAGATGACATGATTTTAACCCGTCATGCAGAGGAAAAAACAGAATAATTTGTTAATATTACAAGGTAACTCACATATAAAACCGACACAGACAAAAAACATGAAATAATAATAATAATAAATTAAATTAGACAGTGAACTCTGGCATGAACGTGTAGCGAAATCAGTAGAAACAAGCCAAGTGGGCAAGGTAAACCATATTGTGGAATCAACACGTGCAAACCGACAAAACCGTCCCCAACAATAAACCGGACATCATAATCCGGGATAATGAAAAAGGAACGTGTATGCTGATTGACGTAGCAATCCCGGGAGACAGAAATGTGATAAAGAAAGAAGCCGAGAAGATTATAAAATATAAAGACCTTATAATAGAAACACAGCGCATGTGGAATGTAAAAACAACGGTGACGCCAGTAATAATAGGGGCAACTAGCACCATTTCAAAATCCTTCAGAAAACACTTGAACAGCGTACCGGGAAAGCACGATACCAAGGAACTGCAGAAAACAGCTGTACTGGGCACAGCACACACACTGCGGGAAGTGCTAATGTAGAAGCACAAAGGAGTTTAATATTGCAGACAGCGCTATATGCACCATTAACAGTACGTGCAGAATAGCTGCGGCACTGTGTACCCTAGAAACGTGGTTTGTTTCAGGTATATAAGTGTGAATACCCTGCATAAAGGGGATGATGATGATGATGATGATGATGATGATGATGATAATAATAATAATTCTCTAGCTCGAGCAGTCCACTTACCTCGTCTACACTTTCTAACCCGGACGGTTTTGCACACTACGTCTACAAATACAACCCCCCCTCCCCCCCGCTCACGCAATTTGAAGTTACGGAATTTCAGACTCACGCAATTTTAAAAAAAGCAAAAATAAATTTACGTAATAACAGCTTTAACACGCTCACCGAATTTTTCCTTGCGGAAATGAAAGCACACTGAGACGAAAGTGGTGGAAGAATACTGCTGGGCGATAACACAGGTGCCTGGGCGGTCATGTTGCGGCCGATAAGGTTCCACTGCGTGGAGTTCGGATTTCAACTGGACTCTATTGCAAATACACAGTATATAGCCGGCCACATTTCTACTCAGTTCTGCAACTACTACGTAAGTCGGTGGTTTGTCTTCTTAACTTGACTAAAACAAGCACAAACAACGTCCCAAAAATATATTTTTGAAAACACTATCTTATTTTAGCATTTTTAAGCTATAACTGGCGACACTGATATGCATTACAGACTCCTTTACCCTTTTAAAGGCTAGCGGTAACTTTACGTACCACCAGGTTTAACATTAAAAAATTCTACGTGGTGCCCACGTTGCGTTTATGTGTTTTGTACGGATCTCAGAACAAACAGCAACTTTTGCCTTATAAAACATTAAGAGACTGGTTTTTATAACCGAAGTGGAGAGTGTTTACAGCGCGGTGCGCGCTGAGTTCTTATATGAAACAGACACGCTTCGTCTTTAAAGGGTTAACCTTTGCTGATAGAGGCACTGTTTGTACATCCCTAGTCACTATGACACACGAACGTTTCTTTAATTGGGTTTTTAAGTGAGACAAATGCTTCAGACAGACTACTAGTTTGTGGTACTAATTAAGGACATTAAAAATTACGTATCGACGCACCCATCGACTACTGTAGGGGTAGACAAACCCGCGCCCACAGACGCACGTGCACACGTCCTCACGCCTACCCTTCGCCATGTGCTCAGGGCGCGATAACAGGACGTCTTTACCTATATTTTCTAACAAAATCTCGAAGACATTTTCTTTACAGAATTTTAAAATATTGTCACGTTTATGAGTCCTCTCTTTGACTAGTCGCTGCTCAGTCATAAACACTTTTGGTCTGTCAAACGTTTCATTAAATCAAACTGTTTACTGTATACTGGGGGCGTCAGCATATATTTTTATGGGGAAACGATTTATAACGTTCGTACGTGCGGCCGCCACGAATTTCTGAAACTTCATACGCACACTCAGCACAAAGTTTGGCGACCCATGGACCACTGGCATGTTTATGTGACATTAAAACGAAGTCGGCCACTTTTACAACGAGAATAAATAGATGTGCAGTCATGACAAGTAGCTGGAAGTGACGTCATACGTAATGTAGCGAATACAGTGACAGATGGCTGGTATTCCGTCACCTACTGGCACAATGCAGTCAGACAAAAACAACATTTTTCGTCGTCATGTCCAGACACGCACAGTGCGTTCTGTCCTACGACCGCGTTGACTCAGGCTGAAGAGTCCGACGTTAGAGTGGCATGTCGTGCTGACGCGCTGGCTCACGGTCAGTCACAGCTGTACGTTCAGATGGAGCGCGGAACAGCGGCCAGGCTCCCGCGTTCCCACCTGCGTCACTACATGCAATCGAGAGCCCCCTCGCACTGCGCTGACAAAGACACTATGCGCCGTAAGAACATTCCGATAAGCGACGGGGCTGGGAATATCCTACCTTACTGGCGCAACAACAATTTTCCCATAGCTAGCTGCCTTCAACACTGCATCTCGTATTGCCAATGAAATACCCATTAAAAAGAGCCTGTCGATAGATAGATAGATAGATAGATAGATAGATAGATAGATAGATAGACGGACAGACAGACAGACGGATGGATGGATGGACGGACGGACGGACGGACGGACGGACAGATGGATGGATGGATGGATGGATGGATGGATGGATGGATGGATGGATGGATGTACAGACAGATAGGTAGATAGATAGACAGATAGATAGATAATGGACGGACGGACGGACAGACAGATAGGTAGATAGATGGACAGATAAATGGACGGACGGACATAGATACATAGATAGATGGACAGATAGGTAGGTGGATGGATGGATGGATGGATGGATGGATGGATGGATGGATGGACGGACGGACGGACAAACACAGACAGATAGATAGATAGATAGATAGATAGATAGATAAAATGTTCACCCTACAACAGCACATGAAGGCCCAGAGTGGGGGTGGAGGTACAGCTCTGCTCTTTCTTTAACCTCGGCGCTAGACGGGGGTGCGTGTTTAACGCCACGACCCGGTACCCACCGTGCAGGAGGCCGTGTGGGCGCCCAAGACGGTCTGCAAGCGTGCGGAAAATCTCGCCCCCACCAGAAGGCAGCAACAGAAAGACGGACAGCCAACCCACAACCAACACTGACGCGTCGATTCCTACGTTTACACAAACGAAACATCCAATATTGCTGCGCAGCTGCGTTAACCTAGCTGGCAGGCAACGCTACCACGAATTCGTAATTGTCACCATTTCGCTGAGCTGAATAGCGCACACGTACAGCGTGGGCGTGAGAATTCACGCACAAATCACGCCGTAAAATGCGTGATTTCAGGCTTCCGCCGCGATGTAAATTAGATCTGCGCTCTTCTCGGATACTACGCAGTGTTGAGTGGTAGACCTGTACTGACGTTTCGGGCAACCTGTCGGTCCCACCTTCAAGGGCATAAAGTCCAAGAAGAAAGCTGGTTAGCCAGCCAAAGAGCTAAGAGACGTCACCTTGCACTACCGCATGCCTTGGACTTCTTGACCGTTGAAGATGAGACCGGTAGGTTGTCCCGAAACGTCGGTACAGAACTGCCACTCAACGCTGTGTAACATCGCAGAACGGCGCGGATCTCACGCCACAGCACGGTAATAATCGAACCTAGATATTCCGGGTGCAGAACCGTCCGATATTTTTGTCAATTTCCTTCCTCGGACAGCAAGCTCAAAATACCGGACGGACAAATTAAAATCCGGACACCTGGCAGCCCCATTTCAAGACCTTGCTTGTCACGGCTCAGACGAACAATTTTTTCTGACGCAGTCCGTCGGAGGGGTGGCTCGGGGGTGAATCCTGGGCGCGCCATAATTGAGACGGACAGTACACCGTGTGGACTGCTTAGCTTTGTTCGGTAACTAGCCGTGACGGACGCAGCAGTTTATACCATTCCGGGCTATGCAAGAGGCAGCAGATGACAAGTGGCAGCGTTCAGAAGAAAATGTATGCAGTGCATTAGTGTGGAGTTGACTTAAGCAGACACGTCTAAACAAACACTGGTTATATACTGCTGTGGGTGTTAAACATATGTTGTACAAACCAAACGGAAGTTTAACAGTTTCATTTTTGTTGAACAGCCAATTATAACGGTACGTGTATTGTCTATATGTTGCAACTAATTCACAGTTTGCCTGTACACCGCGAAACGACACAGTATTTCAGTGAGTGATTCCAGCCTTCCGCCGCGATGTAAATACGATCTGCGCGCGCTCTTTTGGGACTTCTCACATCGCAGAATGGCAATTCCGTACCGACGTTTCGGGACAACCTATCGATCTCAGAAGAGGGCAGATCTTAACATATTTCAGCTTTCTGTGCAAAATAATGAGGTGGAGGTGATGCATTCCAAGCCCTTCCAAACAGAAAAGACGATGATACGAGGGCAGGAAAACGGGGTGAAGGGAAAAATGAGACACAAAGGACATGGATTGGGCGTGGCGTACGAAACCGTATAAGGAGGCAGTGCATGACCGCTGTACTCGCAGTTGGCTGGCCACTTGAGGCATGTGACGCGCAGCAGTATATAGGTCGTCCACGTCATCATCTGGTTGACGAGGCACGGTGAACGGGACGGCTGCACACACTTGCGCGGTCTTGGTCGGGCTGTTTTCTGTACAATTTATGTTTTCTTTAACAGTCGCGCTTACGACGGCGTGCCCCACACCTTCATGTTATCAGTGGCTATTAATACCTTAACGACCTGCAATTCTGAAGTCATGCAGCTGTAATGATATTAGTGTCTTACCGCGTTCATGCCCAGATTCTGGTTTGCATACGATCTAGCGCCTACATTCCTAGCTGACACACACACTGCATGTGATAATGCCGTCACAAAGCAAAAAGGTAAAATTTACATTATAACAGGTCCTGAAGGCCCAAGGGTGGTGCAAAAGTACAGCAGTACTCTTTCTTTAACCTCGGTCCTACATGGGGGTGGGTGGGTAACGTCACCACTCGGCCGCTTTACCCCTGGGGAAGAACCCGCTAACTATTCTGCAGGGGACTGGGTGGGCCCAAGGTCCGGCATGGACGGGTACGGAAAATCCCCCACCGAGGTTCGAATCCCGGACCGTCCAGCCCGTAGCGAGTCGTTATACAGAGCTGTCCCGACCGCAAGTGATGACACCTGTAGGATACACTAAGGTCTACCCGCATTCATCAGGGTTTCTATACAAGCGTTCAGTCCTATGATGGACTGACACTCTATGAGGTGACATTCAGATGGGCTGGACATGTGACACGGGGCCGACACGTGACACGTATTGGGAAGACTTACGCAAAGAGTTTCGTTGGGAACCCTGGAAGAAAGAGGTCACTCAGAAGACGCAGTCGTAGATGGGAAGATAATATTAAAATGGGTCTTAAATAGGCTGTGGCGGCATTGACTGTATTCATCTGGATACGTGACGGGCTGTTGTGAACACGGCTATGAGCATTCAAGTTCCATAAAATGCGGGGAGTTTTATATGACAACACTGAACCATTCACATGCGCTGCACGAGCAGCTACCAGCAACCCGACACACGTTAACTCCTCATACATACGTCACTGACCGCCAAGTTCGCAACGCGCAGACATCTCCGCGGCCACCATAAAATAACCAAACTGTAATCTTTGCAGTCTGCGTTACAGACTTCATCGTGTATTACGCAACAAGACAGGCAACAGTTTTTGCACATTATACCCTCAGGGAATGGAAATGTAAGGGAAGGAAACGACTTCCCGGTTCAATTAGGACGTCACTTGTGACGGCTAATCGCTTCATTGTAGTTACCTTCACAGCAACAAGCAGTACTGTGTACTTGCAATTCTACAGAACTCTGATGACTGTGCTGAAGTACGCCGTGTTCAAAATAAGAAACACATCGTTTCAGGGGCATGAACTCCGTTTTCAGGCAGAGGAAGACACCTGCTTACGATGGGCTGGATTGGGAAAGCTATTACAGACCTCTGAGTACAAGTTTCACTCTTTTGCCTGAAGACCGAGTCCCGCTGCGTCTCGATTTTTATTTTAAACACAGGACGGCGAACGAAGTCCAAAACACTGTGCAATTCCTAAGGCACCAGCTTAGGGCCTCACATTGCATTTTCTCAATCAACAGAACACAGAAATACACATACAGTAACATCTCGTTAATCCGGACTA
This sequence comes from Coptotermes formosanus, assembly GCA_013340265.1. Classification (NCBI taxonomy): domain Eukaryota; kingdom Metazoa; phylum Arthropoda; class Insecta; order Blattodea; family Rhinotermitidae; genus Coptotermes; species Coptotermes formosanus. The sequence goes on from BLKM01003072.1 coordinate 37,541, forward strand.
TTTGGGGGGAACAGTAGTCCGAATTAGAAGCAGTCCGGATTAGAAGCAGTCCGGATTAACACGAATAATAAAAAACAGAGGCAACTGCACGAATAAAATATACACAGTACTCACCAATCAAGTTACATATCATAATAATTATCAAACAGTAAAAGAGGTACATATTTACATTGTTGTAATGTGCAGCACTTGTCAATACAATACTGTGTGTCACAAACTACAAATCGTCTGCCATCGTCTTAGAGCAGGATGTTCGTGGAGACGTAGGCTTAGTTGTAACGGTGGACACTGGTTTGAACCCTGCGGTCACTTCAGACTCGCGCCGGCGTTTTATTCTACTGTCGGCTCCAAAATGAAAATTTCTTTTTCCAGGAACCCTGTCCGGATTAAGCGAAGTCTGGATTAACGGAGTCCGAATTAACGGGGGTTTACTGTACTAACGCGTGGCCGCGAACAGAAGTTGTTCAAAGTTAAAAGGAGAGTCCTCTTACTCAAAACTTAAGGAAGCCCTTTTCCAAAAGACTCTTTAAACAGCCTCTGTGTTCTTGCTAAGCCTGAGACATTTAACCCTTTAAAGACGAAGCGTAAACTGTTTTATTTAAAGACCAAGTTCGTACCGCGCAGTAAACACTTTTCATCACGGCTATAAGAAGCAATCGGTTTATGTTACATAGAGCAAAAGTCATTGTTCGTTCTGAGATAAATACAAAACACATAAATACGGTGTGGGCAGAACGTAGAATTTTTTAATGTTAAAGCTGTTGCTGTGTGAGGTAACCAGTACGCTTTAAAATGTTACAGACTACTTGTCGTTCTGCCTGTCACATACTGGATGCAATACGGCACGCTGGATATAAACGCTGTAAGTGAAGTAGCGTGGAATGCAGAATCAGCAGCAGGACGTCAACTGCCTTGTGGGAAATGCAGCCTGGCACCTGACCCTAACAGAGCTGGGCGTCACTTCCACAAAACACGCGGATCGGCACGTAAAGAGCGCCGGTTTGTTTCCAAAACAATTGTTACTTGCAGAAGTGACGTGTACAGGGCGGTGTGCATTTGCTTACGCGTCGCCGTGCTGAAATTAGGGCACGATGAAACAATTGCGGCCAGTTCCCTCACCTTTCATTTTACCTTCAAGACAGTGAAATAAAATGGCAAAGTGCACAGTCTATGAACTGCTTTGCGTCTGTCTCGACAGCTCTATCAACTGAATGAAAACAAAATCAAAAAGCACTACCAATTAATGTAAACCGGTATCTTGTTCACAACACGCCACATGTTTCGACCCGAAAGGTACAGGCTTTATATGATGATATATATATGCAAGAACATAGCCGATCCCGCTGGCCGCGCGGTCTGAGGCGTAGGTCTGCGGCCGAACGCTTGCTGCGCGATTGCGGGTTCGAATCCCGCCCGGGGCATGGATGTTTGTTACGAATGTTTTGTGTTATGCAGGTACAAGCTTCTGTGACGGGCCGATCCCTCGTCCAGAGGAGTCCTACCGTGTGTGTATGTGTCACTGGGTGTGATCAGGTGCAATAACCCTCTGCACCTACGATAAGTAGGTAGACGAGGTCAGACTAAAAGAAAGAAAGAGAAAAAGAAAAGAAGGCAGCTAGGCTGTATTATAGGTTTCATCCTAAGTGTGAGAGGTCCTCCTTTACATTAACCTTTTAAAGCCTAGCGGTAACTTTACGTACCACCAGGTTTAACATTAAAAAATTCTACGTGGTGCCCACATTGCGTTTATGTGTTTTGTACGGATCTCAGAACAAACAGCAACTTTTGCCTTATAAAACATTAAGAGATTGGTTTTATAACCGAAGTGGAGTGTTTACAGCGCGGTACGCACTGAGTCCTTATATAAAACAGATACGCTTCGTCTTTAACCTTTTAAAGCCTAGCGGTAACTTTAAGTACCACCAGGTTTAACGTTAAAAAATTCTACGTGGTGCACACATTGCGTTTATGTGTTTTGTACGGATCTCAGAACAAACAGCAACTTTTGCCTTATAAAACATTAAGAGATTGGTTTTTATAACCGAAGTGGAGAGTGTTTACAGCGCGGTACGCACTGAGTCCTTATATAAAACAGATACGCTTCGTCTTTAAAGGGTACGGTTCCGATTGCCTGTGCGGTATTCAATGGTGTTACACAAAAGCTGTGACAGGAGCATTACACGAGGTGCGAGGAAGTTGTAAGGAAAAATAATTTATGAAAACAGCAAGTGTCAAATCTCAGCATTCTGATGTCAGAACAGTAAACAGTGCACAGGGTACGCCACCCCTACATACGGAAACAATGCAGTCATCAAAAGTTGTGGTGTGGAAAACTCTCCAAAAGAAAAATGAGGCGGGTACTGGGCAACGCAACAACAGCGTGTACCGTGAAGAGGTAGGTGAAGACAGGTTGCAATGGGGGTTGCGTAAAAACAAGAAATGCAGGGCTGTGAAGCCGGTACACAAAAGCTCCGACTCCGACTCCTCGATTTTTAAAACTTCCGACTCCGACTCCTTCATAAAAGCTCAATATGTATTAACCCTTTACAGACGAAGCGTACCTGTTTTATATAAGGACTCCGTGCGTACCGCGCTGTAAACACTCTCCACTTCGGTTATAAAAACCAGTCTCTTAATGTGTTATAAGGCAAAAGTTGCTGTTTGTTCTGAGATCCGTACAAAACACATAAACGCAATGTGGGCACCACGTAGAATTTTTTAATGTTAAACCTGGTGGTACGTAAAGTTACCGCTAGGCTTTAAAAGGTTAATAACGGTAAACCTATAAGATGTTTCATCATCACCACGTGAATCATCATGCTACTGTTTAGACTTATAACCTATATTTAAGTATAAGTCTAATGGTTACTGTAGCTATCAGGGCTCTGGAGTTGGAGTATCTAGTTAAGATTTTAGACTGAGGTCGGAGTCGGTACATTTTTACCGACTCCGACTCCACCTAAAATTCCTTCCGACTCTGACTCCGACTCCACAGCCCCGAAGAAATGTCTCGTTGGGACGGTTTAATAACATCGTGCCACTGTTGGAAGTTTCTGTGCCAGATGGTTAGTTGTTTGCATGTCTGCGCCTATCAGTAAACACTGGAACACATTCAAGTACATCCCTGTGTCTGCATCTGGCTAATATTTGCAGTGTTCTCGACGACGTATACGTTCGTTCTCTCTTGTTTACTGACCCATTTTTTTCTTTCGTGTCTTGCAATGCTCAGGACGCTGAATTCTCTGACGTCATTTGCAAACTTGCGTCACACACATGAGGCGATCACAGTCACGACAAATTGTTTAATGACAACGACTGTGGGCCACGATACGAAGGCACTGGCACCATTATTACCTGAACAATGCTATCTAAATCCATGGAACAGAGTCGTTCTTTAAAAGCTAACAGACCCGCAGCTATTTGAGAAAACCTCTGCATTTTATATAATACGAAGGGTCATTACCGTGTTCAAAAGAGTCCGCCACCGCCGCGTAAATCGAAACCAGTTTTACCGCACAAACAATGTTATGACAAAGGGAAGTGTTCCTGCAGATAATAAAAGAAAAGGACATTTTGATGCTCGAGTAAACGACAATACAAACTGGTAGATAACTAACTTTTATTTAGCAGGTAAGTAAATTAACCCTTTAAAGACGAAACGTATCTGTTTTATATAAGGACTCAGTGCGTACCGCGCTGTAAACACTCTCCACTTCGGTTATAAAAACCAATCTCTTAGTGTTTTATAAGGCAAAAGTTGCTGTTTGTTCTGAGATCCGTACAAAACACATAAACGCAATGTGGCCACCACGTAGAATTTTTTGATGTTAAACCTGGTCGTACGTAAAGTTACTGCTACGCTTTAAAAGGTTAATACATTCTGACGTACAGAACACCATCTTACATGCACCTGACACTGCGGTCGCTCGCACCGTACCGAGCGACCGCAGACAACGCAGCATTCGCCGGTATCTCTTACGCCCTGTACCAAGTTAATATCACGTTTTCACTCAGGTACAAGGGCGATGGAAACGTTTCCCTTCAGCTGGCAGACACGCGTCGCATGGACCACGTTCATTGCACGTCGAAGTTTTGTACGTCAAGCGAGCCGACGGGAAGCAACTAAGAGTAGTTGTCAAAACAAAGTCCCGGTAATGCTCGTAAAGTGGGAATCGGTTAGTGCCCGGTAGAGGTGTGTATCCCAGCGCCTGGAGGTTCCATCGATGCTGCTTACATCGCGCAAAGTTCTGCGTCCACCGAAATGAAGCAATCGTATGTGTATGCTGCATGCGGTGTAAGATACAGGTGAAATGTCCTGATGGTAATATTACAGACTGGTCATGGTATGGGCCGCGCTATCTGAACCCTATTGGCAGTTTATTTCTGCTCATTTATAAATCAGAAGAAAGTGATCACACACACTAAAAGCATATAAAAAGACCAGCCAGTTAATGCTGTATACGAAAATAACTGCTGTTTGTTTAAAAATTAAAAAAAAATCTCTTAAATACAACACTGTGTGGGCAGAACACAGAATTATTAGACGCGTTCGCAAAATTTCGAAACGCGAGTATTATCTTCGTTACATCTGTCTGCCTGTCACTCCGTCCGTCCGTCCGCCCGCCCGCCCGCACGGAACAACTCGGCTCCCAATGGACGGATTTTCATGAAATTTGATATGGGTATTTTTTTTTCAAAATATATCGAGGTAATTCAAGCGTCATTAAAATTTGACAACAATAACGGGTACTTTACATGATGACCTACATACATTTATGTCAATAACTCGCTGGATCCTTCTTAGAATGAGAAATGTTTCAGATAAAATTGTACAGAAAATCAAAACACAAACATTTCACGTTCAATAACATCTCCCGAAAACTGTACCGTTTAAGAGATCATGTGAAAAAAAATTTGGTACAGCCAGACAGACCACAGATGATAATATACTACAGCGCATGCGCTTTGCGTACCGAATAACTAAGACTACAAACACACACTCAGGATATGTAATAATTATCTACCATGGCCTCGTTACGCGAACGCGACTCAGTGTTACGTTTACACGTACAGTGTCTGCATTGTTAACCTTTTAAAGCCTAGCGGTAACTTTACGTACCACCAGGTTTGACATTAAAAAATTCTACGTGGTGCCCACATTGCGTTTATGTGTTTTGTACGGATCTCAGAACAAACAGCAACTTTTGCCTTATAAAACATTAAGAGACTGGTTTTTATAACCGAAGTGGAGAGTGTTTACAGCGCGGCACGCACTGAGTCCTTATATAAAACAGGCACGCTTCGTTTTTAAAGGGTTAATTAAAACCTGGCGGTACAGTCTATAATGTGACTACTGGACCGTGAAGCGTTCAAAAGGATTCGTGTCTCTTTGCATGGATTTGCCGGTACTCTGGTCGCCACAGACGGACCGTAGTTTCGTCTTTACCACAACAGCTATAATTACAATAGACGCTTTTTTTTAAATTTACAACTGAAATTCACACACCTTAACGCCACTTACACCTTTCTGCCACATAATTAACTCTAAGGAGCACAGTCCTCCTTGGAAAGCAAATACAGTCGAACTAGGTTATAACGTAATGAAAGGGACTGAATATTTTGTGTCGTTATAAACGAGTGTCGTTATAACCGAGGAGTATAATGTTATGGTTAACAGTGAGGAATTAAGTGGTACCACAGAATATCTGACGCTATAGACAAGGTGTCGTATAAACCGATGCCGTTTAACCAGGTGCGACTTTATTTTCTCAGGTATTCAGGAAGTTCCTCGCATTTTATGGAACCCACAGGTTCATTACCGTGTTCACAACAGCCCGCCACTTGCTCCTATCCTCAGCAAGATCAATCCAGTCCACACCTTCCCCATCGATTACTTTAAGATCCATTTTAATATTATCATTCCATCGACGCCTAAGTCTACCAAGTTGTTCCTCCCTGTTTCCCAACCAAAGCCCTGTATGCACATCTCCTCTCCCCCCCCCCCCATATATGCCACACGTCCCGCCCATCTCGTTTTGCTTTATTTATCAGCCAAATAAGAAATGGTGATCACTACAGATCCCTAAGGTCTTCAAAGTGCAATTTCCTCCTATTTCAACCAATGACTAATCAAACAAACACACCAAAGCAAAGGAGACGCAACAGCATCTGGCAGCGGACGCGAGCGCCCTGCCCAAACTCCGTAATACAACCCACGCGTAACGAAATGCTAGATTAACCCTTCAACGACGAAGCGTATCTGTTTTATATAAGGACTCAGTGCGTACCGCGCTGTAAACACTCTCCACTTCGGTTATAAAAACCAGTCTCTTAATGTATTATAAGGCAATAGTTGCTGTTTGTTCTGAGATCCGTACAAAACACATAAACGCAATGTGGACACCACGTAGAATTTTTTAATGTTAGACCTGGCGGTACGCAAAGTTACCGCTAGGCTTTAAAAGGTTAATGACAGACGCGCTCTTACCTGTATTTCGACACAGCCTGCTGTAACGCCAGCAAATTCTCTACCATACATGGAAGTAGCTAATGGTTGTTGGAATATGAAAATAGGGTTACGCAAGTGGTCCAAGGTGTCCTGGACAAGTAGGATAACACGACCGGTCACTTGGCAAGGCGGGAGGGGCGCGTAAATTGCCACGGAAGCCACTCAAAAGAGTCTTCAACTACTGCCTGACAGTGAATACGTCAAAACGTCAACTGGTCTCTGGGTGAGACAATAAAGTCTAACTAAACGTACAAAGTCAGCGTCAATAGAAATGTTGCTACATGCCAAGGTAAATAAAAGTACCGGTAAGTATATTTTACAGGCCGTACGAAAGCTGCAAGACTGCCCGCACCAACACACTGTACTGTCCACTGCAACATGCCTGTCAGATTTCTCAGCAACACACATGCCGTGTGTCATTAATGCAAGTACGGCACCATAAGCACCCGCGTGACTGTAACAGTTCATAAAGTTGTAACACAATTAACTGGGTAACTTATAAAGTTCTTAAAAGTTGACACAATTACCCACGTGACTGACATAGTTCTTAAAATCAACAAAACAATTACACCACGTGACTGACATAGTTCTTAACATCAACAACACAATTACCCACGTGACTGACATAGTTCTGAAAATCAACAAAACAATTACCCACGTGACTGGCATAGTTCTTAAAATCAACAACAATTACCCACGTGACCGACATAGTTCTTAAAATCAATAACACAATTGCCCACGTGATTGACATAGTTCTTAAAATCAAAACAATTACCCACGTGACTGACATAGTTTTTGAAAATGAATAACACAATTACCCACGTGACTGACAGTTTTTAAAATCAACAAAACAATTACCACACGTGACTGACGTAGTTCTTGAAATCAATAACACAATTACCCACGTGACTGACAACAGCTCTTAAAATCGATAACACAATTACCCACGTGACCGACATATTCTTAAAATCAATAACACAATTACCCACGAGAATAACACAGTTCTTGAAATCAATAACACAATTACCCACGTGACTGACATAGTTCTTAAAAATCAACAACACAATTACCCACGTGACTTAGTTCTTAAAATCAACACAATCGCCCATGTGACTTAGTTCTTGCAATCAATAGCACAATTATCTGCGTGAAATAGTTCTTAAAACCTGTAACACAGTTATCCACGCAACTGGCACAGTTCTTGGAAGATACAACACGATTACCCACGTAACCGAGAGCTACAGCACAATTACCCACGTGACTGACATAATTCTAATACCTGTAACATAATTACCCACGTGACTGGCATAGTTCTAATACCTGTAACACAATTACTCACGTGACTGGCATAGTTCTTCAAAGATAAAACACGATTACCCACGTGACTGCCATTTCTTAAAAGCTACAGCACATTTACCCACGTGACTGACACAGTTCTTAACAGCTAGGACACAATTATCGGCGACACACAAAGTTCTTCCAAAGCTGCAAAACACACACACACACACACACACTATACGACCAGATTAGTCACGTGAACAGATCAGAAACACTCACTCACAAACTTTTCTTCATTCACCTCTTCTAATTCAAATCGCAGTTACGCTTTTGAGTAAGTGCTGTCCCTTTTAAAAGCAATCCCTGTACAGACCTGGACAGGCCCTTACAGCCCCAGGAGGGTGCAGCTCCCAAAATTTCTAGACACTCTGTACATACAGATGTCAAGGTCGTCAGCCCTACGCAACGGCCGCCTTTACCCCCCAGGAGACACTCCTGGTACTCATTTGTTTTTCTGTAGCAAAGCATTCCTTTGCACTATGTACATGAATGTACTTCTACAACCCGCATTCCACTGTTACGTACCGTCGTTTAATTGCATTCATTTCCTCTCTACAAGTATCACGCAGGTCCGTCACCGGAAACAGACTTGATAACAACTAAAATTTCAGTTTAATGAAGCATTCTACGCCCCCGTCCTTCGTATGACGTGGCTGCATACACTGCTTCCCAGCGAGTACGAATTAAGCACCAAAAGGTTTTTGCAGCCTCACAGGAAACTGCACGTAGCAAATTTCAACTGAAATTGCACTTCTCATCTCTGAGCTGACACGCAGTACGGCCCCTTGCGCAATGTTACACAAACGTCCCTTCAAGGAATCTCGTTCACAATACCCAAACCTTGGGCCACGACCCAAATCTGGGTCGCTTCAGCCTTGACAAAAAATAATGAATCTTACATGTTTCTTTATGCAGCTCCATTCAGCAAAAAATAAAAATGGCAGACAATTATTACCTAGTCACGAGGGGGCCCCGACCGGTTATCCACGCTACTGTATGGCACCCTGAGGGGGGGGGGGGGAACAGGAGGGGGAATATATCTTATCGATAACGTCCATTACAATGCCGATCCCGGTGGCCGCGCTGTCTAATGCGAGGGTCTGCGGCCGTTCCCTTGCTGGGATTGCGAGTTCGAATCCCGAAGGGAGCATGGATGTCTGTCCCTTTATGAGTGTTGTGTGTCGTCAGTTAGAGGTCCCTCCGTCGGGCTGATCACTCGTCGAGAGGAGTCCTACCGAGTGTGGTGTGTCTGAGTGTGATCGTGAAGCCTCGATAATGAGGAGTCCCTGGCCCATCAGGGGCTGTTCCGCCACGGGGAAAAAAAAAGTGTCCATTACAGGATGCGCAGTATCAGAATTGTGCTAACTACAAATACTAGTTTTCATCCCACTTCGTATCACAATTACGAAAAAAAAAACATACTGTAGAACACGGAACCTGCTACGCCGACTGTGGGGTTATTCTGTCTCGACATATGCAGTACACAGCAATTAAGTTGCAAATAACTGCTCCAGTATCTGATTCACCGACATTACAACACGCACGGTTTTATTTCTGGACGTGACTTTGTATGCATGACAACGCCTTCAGATGCCCTTCCTTGTTTTAGCTTGCTCTTAGACGCCAACTTTATGCAAGAAAGTGGAAGCTGGGAGTCCGAGCTGATCTTATGCCTGAAGAGGGGGACGTGGAGGGGCGTGGAGAAGCGGGGGAGGTTCACGTGACATGTGGCACTGCAACTGATGGTCAATAAAAGAGTTTTGTTTCTCATAGCACAACGTAAATTTGGAGTCGAACACACCAGGAAGTACAGTCTGTTATAAAAGGCATATAACACCGTGTGAGTGCAGTTTCACGAATTTAGAATTCCCCCACATCCCCCTGTCGGTTAAGCCGCATTATCAAGAGCATGTACACAGCTCAGTACCCCCCAGATTTTAAAAATGTTTTGGGTACCCTCGAGAAACTACAGATCCGTCTGTGTTATGTTTTAATTTGGAGTTACCGTAGTAGCGGGTAGCCCGTCTAATACAATATAATATTTCAAGCGTCACACGGACCACAATGTGCCACTCCAACTGCAAAAATCATCACAAAAACTCGGGCAGAAGTTCTCAACAAAGATAACTCAAGGCTAAACAACCAGCAAATAACAATTAAGTAATTGCTAATTGAGGAAAAGTACATGATCATATCTATTTATGGCAGAGCGGTAAAGACATAGCTAACTTCAAACATATCCTAATGTCGTAACCACAACAGACAGAAAGAACAGCGACTGCGCAGGCGCTGTGCACCTATGTCGGGCGCGCCTCTCTGCCCAACTGGCGACAGGATACAAATGTCGGAAGTTTGCACACCTGCAGACCAAATTTACTGCGAACAGTAAAGTCCCTGCCTCCTCGGGGGCGAACACTTCATTAGGTGGTCAAAAAACTTTCGTTATCTTGATCGAACCCCAAGGTTCATTAGTGTTCGGAACAGCCCACTGCTGGTCCCTATCCTCAGCCACATGAATCCATTTCAGAAACCTCCACCCACTCATCTACAAACCGGCAGGTCGCGGGTTCGATTCCCGATGGTGTCATTGGAATTTTTCATTGACATAATCCTTCCGGTCGCACTATGGCCCTGGGGTCGACTCAGCCTCTAACAGAAATGAGTACCAGGAATATTTCCTTGGGGGTAAAGGCGGCCGGTGCGTATGGCTGACAACCTTACCACCTTAATGTGCCGACTGTCTAAAATCTGGGAGCCTCGACCTCCTGGAACCCTCAGGGCGTGTCCAGGCCTGTAATGGGACTGCTTTACCTTTACCTTTACCACCCACTCATTCACGATCCACGCCAGCATTATCCTCCTATCTGTCCCCAGGTCTTCCTCATTCTTACACCAGGCACTACGTGGAAATGAATGACCAACCGACAACCATCCCTCCCGGGGGTGTGCTGAGTTAACAAGAGACTTTCTGGGTGCTGTGGGGGACTGGATCTTCAAGAAGAGGGATAGGCAGGCATGGACTGGATTGATCTGGCTCAGGATAAGGACGGGGAGCGGGGTCTGGTGAATGCGGTAATGAACCTTCAAATTCCACAAAATTCAGGGACTTTCTTGACTAGCTGAGGAACTGTCAGCTTCTCAGGAAAGACTATGCTCCATGGAGATGAAGTTCTGGAGACAAAAATACATGTGACCTTGCCAGGGATCAAACCCCCAGGTTCTCGGTCGTTCAGCCTGTGGCCTAGTCACCATACTGAGCTACCCCGGACCACTGCACATCTATTAAGGACTTTACTATTACAAAGGCAAGCCGTTCCTCTACACTACGTTGCAGTTTTCCACGTTTCACTTGCAGGCACATTAACCCTTTAAAGACGAAGCGTATCTGTTTTATATAAGGACTCAGTGCGTACCGCGCTGTAAACACTGTCCACTTCGGTTATAAAAACCAGTCTCTTAATGTTTTATAAGGCAAAAGTTGCTGTTTGTTCTGAGATCCGTACAAAACACATAAACGCAATGTGGGACCACGTAGAATTTTTTTATGTTAAACCTGGTAGTACGAAAAGTTACAGCTAGGCTTTAAAAGGTTAAACTTTCGCGAATGCTTCTACTCTTAACTGAACTGCCTGCAATTTCACACCCGTAACCACTCACTACATCCAGTCAGTCGTTGATCCTGGGTTGTTACGTAACGTATAATCAGTGTCACTTGTGCGAACATTCCCTCCCCCTTCCCGCCCCCCGGAAATACCACGGCACAATGCAGTGCATAAAAAGGATTCTCTTTTGCAAGCAAATAGCAGCTTCCATAAACGTCAATGTAAGAGTGGGTGGCAGAAACCAGACGCCATGAGAGGGAACTCTCCGGATGAACGAGAGGGCATCAGCGTTTACAAAGCTACGGTTCGCCGACCACGTGGCTTGCCTCAAGTTCTTTCCGTCTGCAGCACGTGTCATTTCATACCCATGCTCGGAAAGGAACGGCGAATAACCACCACCAGTGACTTCACGCTTCCGCCGCGACGCTGATGAGATCTGCGCTCTTCTGGGGTATAATGCAGCGTTGAGTGGTAATCCTTTACCGACGTTTCGTGACAACGTATCGGTCCCATCTTCAAGTCTCAAGAAGTCCAAGAAGAGTAGCTTGGTCTTATTGACCCCTGAAGATGGGACCGATACGTTGTCCCGAAACGTCGGTAAAGGATTACCACTCGACGCTGCGTTATACCCCAGAAGAGCGCAGATCTGAACCACCATCAGCTTCGTCTATGTCTTTATGTCGGCGTTTATCTGGGCGACGAATACGGGCGGATTTAAAGAAATTTGGTGTTTAGGACGTTTCGGTATTCCCATTTTGGTTACAACTGAAAAAAAACACTGTGTGATCTCCCGCAATGACTGATCATCTTAACAACTAGCGAGTGTTCTCTGTGAGGTACGCGCTCACACTGAAGAAACAGTTGAGCATCGAAGTAGCCGACCTCTCACCGCGGAGGCTCGGTTTCGATCCAAGGCCAGTCCACGTGAAATTTATGGTGGATAAAGTGGCACTGGGACAGGCTTTTTTTCCAAGTACTTTGGTCTTCCCCAGTCAGTATACTTCCACCAATGCTCCATAATCATCTCCATCTACAGGTTGCTCTTCACAAGCAGGACAAACGGGCGATGCCTGGAACCTGCGGAAATATGAGAGCGCTGACTGGAAATGCACTTTCGCTATGAACGATCTGAGCCCTAGCGTTTACGAGATATCGACTGTAAATCTCGTAACTTACGACATCTCGATCGCTTGTTCAGGATACGGAAAAATCTATTAACCCTTTAAAGCCTTGCGGTAACTTTACATACGACCAAGTTTAACATTAAAAAATTCTACGTGGTGCCCACATTGCGTTTATGTGTTTTGTACGGATCTCAGAACAAACAGCAACTTTTGCCTTATAAAACATTAAGAGATTGGTTTTTATAACCGAAGTGGAGAGTGTTTACAGCGCGGTACGCACTGAGTCCTTATATAAAACGGATACGCTTCGTCTTTAAAGGGTTAAAATACTCAGTGCCCCCTGCAAGTGTTCATCAATTTGACGTCTACAGATAATGACGATTTTATTCATGTCGTTGGTATGATTCTCAGAATAAACAGCGATTATTTCCCTAACCGGTTATTCTTTTTAATACAAACTGATTTTACTTATTCAATTTCTGCTTAGCCTTCTGTTTACATAAAATCCATGCTTAAAAGGATTAACATGTACCATGTTCTTAAGCAACGCCAATCAACAAAAGAAAATAAGAATAAACAGTACTTATTCCTGGAACTAAAAACACACAACGTCTGAACTTTCCGTTTTATCGAGCTTTATAACCTTTTAAAGCCTAGCGGTAACTTTACGTACCGCCAGGTTTAACATTAAAAAATTCTACGTGGTGCCCACATTGCGTTTATGTGTTTTGTACGGATCTCAGAACAAACAGCAACTTTTGCCTTATAAAACATTAAGAGACTGATTTTTATAACCGAAGAGGAGAGTGTTTACAGCGCGGTACGCACCGAGTCCTTATATAAAACAGATAGGCTTCGTCTTTAAAGCGTTAATCGCGAACGTCCATTCGTGTACTAGAGGGCCGACCACGGTGCGTGACGCCACAGATACGCACGCAGAACACATGCTGGGCGGCCATATGTAAGTCTCGGTTATCTAGTGAAGTTTAGAAATTACAGAGAAGTTACACCAGCACATGGCACTCCACGCCCACTCCCGCAGAGGAGTGTCTGCCCGGCTGCCAGTGTCCTTGTTCTTCAAGCGACGAGCCCACTCGCTAGCGCCCGGACAGTATGCTCTGCTCTCCCATTCATAGCACGGTGGCGTGTGAATTCGTCGCTATTCAATGACGTACATAGCTGACCAAATAATGTGTAATATCAACAGCATTTGTGAGTAAAATTTGAACCAATCCGTTCCTGACGTTTCCCAAAATACGTGTCAACAGCGTCTGTGTCTTCACACACGTACAGCGATCCTACACGGTAGTTTAACGGCGCACTCGTATATAACGGAATACTACATTATCTATCTATCTATCTATCTATCTATCTGTCTATCTATCTATCTATCTATCTATCTATCTGTCTACCTATTTATCTACCCGTCTATCATATCTATCCGTCCATCTACCTACCTACCTACCCACATATTTATCTACCTATTTATCATATCCATCCATCTATTTACCTACCTACCTACCTATCCATCCATCCATCCATCCATCCGTCCATCCACCCACCCACCCACCTACCAACCTACCTACCTACCCACCCACCCACCCACCTACCTACCTACTTACCCACCCACCCACCCACCCACCTACCTACCTACCTACCTACCTACCAAGCCATCCATCCAACCTTCCATCGCTGTAAGTGAAGCGGTCGAATGACTACCGCTTCTCTGTTTGCAGATACTCGGTGGAACACCTTGGGCAGGGCAGCGGCCCGTCACAAGGCCCCAGCCTACACACGGCGACACAAATACAGACACACATCTATGCTCTAAGTGGGATCCGAACCTACGACTGCTCGTGTGTGTGTGTGTGTGTGTGTGTGTGTGTGTGTGTGTGTGTGTGTGGTCGATCACTTGGCCAGTGTTACGTGCCAAGTCTCCTACATTTTAACATAATCACTCCACGTGCGAAGTGCCCGGTACAGCCCCCTGCTGGTACGCCAGTTAATCATGGACTTTACCATCAAAGCTGACAATAAACTGGCATATCATGCACACACGATACGAGCACCTTACAAATGCACGTTTTGCACGTGGCACTCCTGCGGTGCAGTACCCCAGTAGGACGGTATGTGGCATGCAGGCTGCAGACAAAATCAAGTGCAGACACCCACAATAAACGCACAGGATTTCTACACAGTCATATCGTTACGGTTGGCGGTACATTAACCTTTTAAAACCTAGCGGTAAATTTACATACCACCAGGTTTAACATTAAAAAATTCTACGTGGTGCCCACACTGCGTTTATGTGTTTTGTACGGATCTCAGAACGAACAGCAACTTTTGCCTTATAAAACATTAAGAGACTGGTTTTTATAACCGAAGTGGAGAGTGTTTACAGCGCGGTACGCACTGAGTCCTTACATAAAGCAGATACGCTTCGTCTTTAAAGGGTTAAAATCGGCAGAAGTGAGAAATACTGACAGCCGTCAGCTGACAGTAGGCCTGTCAGTAGAATACGTAAAATTCACGACTAGGCGACAGTTGGACTGAGGAACGATTTAGACCAGACTGCCCGGTAGAGACGCAACTGATGCGTAATTGTTACACACGCACGTTAAAGCCAATTCGCAAGCCGCTTACAGTGACTGATCAGTTCAAGTTACTGCCCCTGCAGCAGCGCAAAAATATCCGCGACAGGTCCGACCTCCTTTGCAGTGTCAACATCACACCACGTGCAACAACAAATATTTGGACGGAAATAATATTTGCCCAATATTTTGACAAAAAATGCCAGCAGGTCCTGTTTATAAAGTACAAAATATAAGTGTTCAGATGTTTAGCCATTTGGTACGGTCTGTCGCATCCCAATGCAAAATTTGTGAGACCGAAAGGGACAGACATTCTGTAGTGCCAAGTCCCAGGGCCCTTGTCCAAAACGTTCATTTATCTTTACTACAAAACCACAACATTTCCCCAGATGTTCCCGCTTATTCCCAACGAACCCGAACATTTGAAAATGGGAGACGAGATTGATACCCAACTACGTACATGGCAGAAGTGGCAGACAATTTCTCCAGCAAATTATTCTTCTCCAACCACCCTGAAGATGGAGGTAGTGACTTCCCCCGAAACTTAAGTAATAAGTTACCAATTACCACAGCACAATATCGCAGGAATCCCAGTGGCCGCGCGGTCTAAAGCGTAGATCTGCGGCCGAGCGCTTGCTGGGATCGTGGGTTCGAATCCCACCGGCGGAATTGATGTTTTGTCTTCTCTTGTACAGTGTTTGTGTTGTCAGGCAGAGGCCTCTGCAACGGGCTGATCCCTCGTCCAGAGGAGTCCTACCGACTGTGGTGTGTATCTGAGTGCGATCAAGTGAAAATAAAAACCCTCTACACCTGCTGTGAACAAGTAGGTAGAAGACGGAAGGACTACGAAACAACCAATATCGCAGGAGATTCCAAGCACCATCCACAAGCGCTGCGAAAACCTCAAAATCACACGTCATGCAGCAAGTTAACACATCTAGGATACAGAAATGTCCTTCTGATAAAACCTCCTCTTTCCCCCTGTTATTTAACCTCTCGCAGCTGGAAATTTATACCCCCTTCTTTCGAACAGCTGACGGCAACAAGTGGACTCACCTGCAGGACTTATATGGCAATGCTGTGCGACCCACAAGACCAGCCCGTCCTGCCACACACCCATGCACACGTTTAGGACTCCGCGCTCGGTCCACTGTAGCCCGTCTCTTCGTACGAAACAGGTGTCACAAAACGAGTATTAAGGGACCGAGCGTCGAAAAATGAAAGAGGAGACTCGATGTTATTAGCTGGGACCGCTGGTAACGACACGAACAGTGTGAAATTACTTTTTCCTTCGAAGAACTTATGAATTAACGGTAACAAAAACATAAATTAACCTCTAAAAGCATAAAAAGCATGTAAGTTCTTTTAGCAAAACACAGTCACTGCTTGGAAGCACAGAATACATTAAACTGATCCAAGGAGAATCTCACTCCATAAAGCATGCAAGCAATCAACCTCACTCAGCAATGAGTCACAGCCGCAGCTGGGCTGTGTGTGATATGCCCAACAGCAAAGACTGGGGGACGCCCAAATCGCCAGCCACGTGGTTATCTGGATTTGTCGGAACCTGTCACGGAAGGTCGAAATAGTGACATTAACCTCTTAAACCCTAGCCGTTTCTTTACGTACCACAAGGCTTAACATTCAACAATTCTGCATGGTGCTCACATTGTGTTTATGTGTTTTGTACGGATCTCAGAACAAACAGCAACTTTTGCCTTATAAAACATTAAGAGACTGGTTTTTATAACCGAAGTGGAGAGTGTTTACAGCGCGGTACGCACTGAGTCCTTATATAAAACAGATACGCTTCGTCTTTAAAGGGTTAAAAAATTCTACGTGGTGCTCACATTGTGTTTATGTGTTTTGTACGGATCTCAGAACAAACAGCAACTTTTACCTTATAAAACATTAAGAGACTGGTTTTTATAACCGAAGTGGAGAGTGTTTACAGCGCGGTACGCACTGAGTCCTTATATAAAACAGATACGCTTCGTCTTTTAAAGGGTTAATCTGCTGCTTCCAGTGTAAGAGATCACCACACTAATAATTACCAGCAGATCTACATACGCAACAGACCAAGCATTCTTATGTAAGTGTTTTATACAACAGCGTCTGCTGTTCTCGTTGATGATGGACCGACAGGGGCCGAAAAAATATAAGAATGAAATGTTTCTAATGTATTATTGTCAATCTGTAACAATTAGTGCATTTGTTGGATAAAATTAAAAAAATCGAAACATAATGCACGGTATGGAAACTAAAAAATACTGTGACGAACTTTTGTTTTGCAGAAAGGGTGGGGAAATGCCCGGGTTGCCGAAAGACTATCAGCGTCTCAAGCAGGACATTGTCCTGTGACGTTATCAGAAGGGGACGCATAAGGTATGCCAATGAGTGTGCAGGCATGTTTCACTTGCAGCAGCCGTTAACAGCACCATCTGATGAGGCTTGTTAAAAAAAAAACTTCCATATAAGGCTTGCAGCATGACGGGCGATGTTGCCTTTCACGGAAAATAAGCACCGCTCTTTATTGGAGCAAAAGTGATGGCCGTCTACTTTCTATGCATTCAGCCAAGTCATCATCATCTCTCCGCCACTTTCAGACACCATGGAGTTGCTTCACCAGCTACTTCGCTAACACTCCACCTTGGTTGATGCTACTTCTCTTCTGGTTGTCTGGTTCGTTACTGCAAGCTGTTGATCATCTGAACCGGCCATTCAACGTACATAATGAGATGAAAACATGTCTGTAAGTGATGCAATTAGGAAGATGATTGACTACGGAACGTCACAAACACTCGCCGTGAAGTGTATAGAACCTGTATGCCAACAGCAGCTCGATATGGAACTAAAAGTTGAATATCCCTCATTCGAAATCCTAAAACCTCCAATATCGGAAACTTCTGCGCGCCGACATGAACACAATGCTGTACAGATGTAGATATTTATAAATAAATTCAACACTCAGTTCGAGGATGCAATTAAATTCAATGCTCAGTTCGAAGTTGCAATTAAATTCAACGCTCAGTTCGTGGTTGCAATTAAATTCAATGCTCAGTTCGAGGTTGCAATTAAATTCAATGCTCAGTTCGAGGTTGCAATTAAATTCAATGCTCAGTTCGAGGTTGCAATTAAATTCAATGCTCAGTTCGAGGTTGCAATTAAATTCAATGCTCAGTTCGAGGTTGCAATTAAATTCAATGCTCAGTTCGAGGTTGCAATTAAATTCAATGCTCAGTTCGAGGTTGCAATTAAATTCAATGCTCAGTTCGAGGTTGCAATTAAATTCAATGCTCAGTTCGAGGTTGCAATTAAATTCAATGCTCAGTTCGAGGTTGCAATTAAATTCAATGCTCAGTTCGAGGTTGCAATTAAATTCAATGCTCAGTTCGAGGTTGCAATTAAATTCAATGCTCAGTTCGAGGTTGCAATTAAATTCAATGCTCAGTTCGAGGTTGCAATTAAATTCAATGCTCAGTTCGAGGTTGCAATTAAATTCAATGCTCAGTTCGAGGTTGCAATTAAATTCAATGCTCAGTTCGAGGTTGCAATTAAATTCAATGCTCAGTTCGAGGTTGCAATTAAATTCAATGCTCAGTTCGAGGTTGCAATTAAATTCAATGCTCAGTTCGAGGTTGCAATTAAATTCAATGCTCAGTTCGAGGTTGCAATTAAATTCAATGCTCAGTTCGAGGTTGCAATTAAATTCAATGCTCAGTTCGAGGTTGCAATTAAATTCAATGCTCAGTTCGAGGTTGCAATTAAATTCAATGCTCAGTTCGAGGTTGCAATTAAATTCAATGCTCAGTTCGAGGTTGCAATTAAATTCAATGCTCAGTTCGAGGTTGCAATTAAATTCAATGCTCAGTTCGAGGTTGCAATTAAATTCAATGCTCAGTTCGAGGTTGCAATTAAATTCAATGCTCAGTTCGAGGTTGCAATTAAATTCAACGCTCAGTTCGAGGTTGCAATTAAATTCAATGCTCAGTTCGAGGTTGCAATTAAAGTCAACGCTCAGTTTGCTTTATACCCTAAACAAAACCTATATATACATAAGCTGTGTATGAAACATAAATGGATTTCGCGTTTAGATTTGGTTCCCAACTCCAAGCTATCTCATTATAATATGCACGTATTCCAAATCTGAAAAAAATCCGAAATCCGAGACACTTCCGGTCCCAAGCATTTCGGATAAGGGATCCTCAACCTGTACTACATTTAACCGCCTGGTTGTGTCCTTCTGTCACAATGTATTCCTGCGCGTTACTGCAATTTTGACAAAACATATCAGAGTGCTTCCGGTTAACTTTTTAAAGCCTAGCGGTAACTTTACGTACCACCAGGTTCAACATTCAATAATTCTCCATAGTGCTCAAATTGCATTTATGTGTTTTGTACGGATCTCAGAACAAACAGCAACTTTTGCCGTAAACATCATACACTCATTCGTTTTTTATAACCGAGGCTGAAAGAGTTTACAGCGCGGTACGCACAGAGTCTTTATATACTGCAGATTACGTTTCGTCTTTAAAGGGTTAATACTGGAAGCCGGCCGACAGACAGTTTGTCATAGCAACGAGTCCTCATTTAGTTTGTTCGTTGAAAATGTTATTTTGTGCGAAATAAGAGGAGAAAAAAACTGTGATTTACGTAACTGGCTCAACAATGATACCTGTAATACAGAATGTCTCATAAGTCTCGAACCACAAGGAATAATAATGCAAACGCCCTGTATTCACAGAACGTGTGCAACAGTTCCACCATCATGGCTGATATACAAATGCATACGTAGTGTTCGGTCAACAATCGCATGGCGGCTAGTGGCACAGGTGAGTGTTACGGATTTCGAAAATACTCCCTCTCAAACCTGCAGCGCTCTGAAGTTACTCTGCCTAGACCAGCACCCCAGAGATACCAAGACATAGGCCGTGCCATGGCTCAGGCGGTTCGCCGCCGGCCTCCCACCGCGGAGGCCCGGGTTCGATCCCGGGTCAGTCCATGTCGGATTTGTGGTGGACAAAGTGGCACTGGGACAAGTTTTTCCCCGAGTTCTTCAGTTTTCCCCTGTAAATTTCATTCCACCTGTGCTCCATTACTAGGAAAACGACAAAAAAGTACCAAGACATACAACGTACCTATAATGTAACAACGTGGCCCGTCTGCGTAAATATTCTTGCAATGGAAATACAACAATGCGTTCTGTGCATTGTTGAGGTACATGTCAATGCCGGCAACATAAAAATATTATGCGATGTACAAAAAGCTTTCAAAGCGAATTTATGTCGCCGGCAACAACAAATGTCCTCAGTTTTCCATGTAAAGTGCCCGATATTTCTGTCCGATTTTAACCAAATATGGAGTTTCTCGACAGATTTTCAAAGCAAGTCCCTAGTATAAAATATCACTAAAATCCGTCCAGTGGAAGCCGCGCTGATACAGACGGACAGACGCCCATACGGCAAACAGGGGCTTTTCGCGCCAATGACAACGCGTCTATAAAATAGTGGTGACATCGGAGCTCTTCGCCGG
>BLKM01003072.1:63154-94595 GCA_013340265.1 Coptotermes formosanus
TGGTCGAAACATGTAGCCTGGTATTTTATTTTATAAATAATAATTTTAAATCGAAGTTGTGACGACGGTATTTAACTGTGTCTAATTTGCTAACCTCACAACGGTACGCAGTCTATAAAGCTTACTGTCCGTAGTTTAGTACCAGTTGCTACACCCACCTCCCTTCCATTCTATGTTGTGTCCAGCTGTTAGTACGTATTCCTTTCAACGTGCTTTCAGTTTATCTGCAGTTTCTCTCTCATTCACATGTACTAGACTCAGTGCTGCACAACGCTCCCTTACATTGCTCACAATACATCATTAACGCAGCTCCTGGTCCGTGTCAAACCTTGGAGAAGTTCACTAAAGACATGCAGCGGTGGAAGGAGGGCAATTGGGACAGCATTACAGCAGTAGTGGGACACTCATGAGGCAACTTGTTTGACAATAGGAAATATTTTGTGTTACTTGTTTTGATGCTCACAGACATGCGGTGTTACTAGAGATATTGTGGCGCCCCTGCATCCACTCTAATACAACCAACAATACGGCACCGTGCAAAATTACAGCATCTTCTCAGAGACGATGCCATTCTGGGAAGTATGCATCAAGGAGGCAGCGGGTCCGACTGGTATTAGGGAGACACGTGACGAAGTCTAGAGGCGTATAAACCTCCATATTCTTTCTCAAACCCACCAAATACTGGTAAAATGTTTTAAAAATAGGCCACGACCGATTTCTTTTGCCCCTCGTTCAATCTGCCATACCTCGTCCGATGCGATACTACCTAGGCAGTTGATAAAGATTTATACAACAATGGAGCAAATAATTCTCAAATAAATTACCGTTTTGCTAGAACTCTGCAAAGCCAAGATGTAGCAGGTTATTGCAGGATCAGATTTTAAAACTGCCACGAACGCTTATTGTCAAAGAGACGTCCAAGTCAAACCCCCATACGCACGTGACACACTCCTAACCCACTGCACATTTCCAAACTACCGCCCCCAGTATTTCTAGAATGGTGATCCAACTACCGCCCCGAGTATTTATAGAATGGTGATCCAACATTTACTTATGACAGTCTGCAAATTTTGATATCAGGTACGGTGTGGGTTTTCAAATTGTGTCGCTGCGAACATGCCGCAAAATCTGGCAGGCCCTGGTATACACAGCGTCATAAATCGCTTTGCTGCTAGCTACATTCGAAGATGAGAAGCCATGTGCTTTAATTCATACAGCCTTGAGTTCACCTTCCTAAGGTTCTTCTTGTTTTAGTTTGTTTACTATTAGATGACATGCAGACAAAATTAACATTACAGTTAAATTTGGTCTGCCCCGCAGGCGGCTGGGCGTGGCCGCGTCTCTCTGTACCGCAGCACTACACCCACGCCCATGCCTCACGCTTCTTCGTCTCAACTACAATTGTCCCTTTCTAAGGTTCTGGTTATTGCTCTACCTGACTAAGCACATATAAACACCGTCTGTATGCGAACAGACGAACAACAGAGGCACTGTACGTACTGCGTGAAATTGAGACGAGTTCGCATAACTATTGTTGCTATCAAAAACGAATAAGTGTTACATATTCTGAGTGTGTATCTGTAGCCTTAGTTATCTAGCACGCAAAGCGCATGCGCCGTATTATATCGTCATCTGTGGCCAGTGCGGTTCCACCATATTTTTCCACATTATCTGATAAACGACGCGACTTTCGGGAAAAAGTTACTGAACATAAAATGTGTGTTTTGATTTTCTCTGCGACTTTTGTCTCAAACATTTCTCATTCTAAGAAGAATTCAGCGAGATATTATCATACATGTAAACAGGTCTCTATGTAAAGTACCTGTTATTCTTGTCAGATTTTAATGGAAATAGAATTTCGAAAAATACCCAAATATAAAATTTTGTCAAAATCCGTCCAGTGGGAACCGAGTTGTTAAATGCAGGCGGACAGACAGACAGACAGACAGACAGACAGACAGACAGACAGACAGACAGACAGACAGACAGACAGACAGACAGACAGACATGACGAAGCTAATAGTCCCTTTTCGCAATTTCGCAAACGCGCCTAAAACCACAGGCAGAGCTGCCCCTGTGCTTAGTTACCCACGGCCATTAACCCTTTAAAGACGAAGCCTATCTGTTTTATATAAGAACTCAGTGCGTACCGCGCTGTGAACACTCTCCACTTCGGTTATAAAAACCAGTCCCTTAATGTTTTATAAGACAAAAGTTGCTGTTTGTTCTGAGATCCGTACAAAACACATAAACGCAATGTGGGCACCACGTAAAATTTTTTAATGTTAAACCTGGCGGTACGTAAAGTTACCGCTAGGCTTTAAAAGGTTAAGACGTATGACGGAGTGGAGGAACAGCACGACGCACGCTTGACTACAGAACCACAGATGACGTAACATTCACACTCCCGTCGCTTTATGTCAAACATCCAACCCAACTCGTATCCTACGTAACCAATATCCTGTCCCTTGCAGCTAACCCCAGTCCCCATCCTCAACCTCTTTTACTTCACAATCTCCAGAATCCTCATCATTATCCTAACCTTGTAACATGAACAGTCCTAATTTGTCACTCATGCAGCGGACACGCTGCAGTCTGTTTCGACCCATCATAAGTTCAGCTCAATTAACCCTTTAAAGACGAAGCCCATCTATTTTATACAAGGACTCAGTGCGTACCGCGCTGTAAACACTCTCCATTTCGGTTATAAAAACCAATCTCTTAATGTTTTATAAGGCAAAAGTTGCTGTTTGTTCTGAGATCCGTACAAAACACATAAACGCAATGTGGGCACCACGTAGAATTTTTTAATGTTAAACCTGGTCGTATGTAAAGTTACTGCTAGGCTTTAAAAGGTTAAAATTAACTTACTGGTGCCGGTTACAGGGCTGCTAACTCTGACGTGCAGTTCGTGTGTCCTCCAGCGCTTTGCCCCCAGCGATGGACATCCGATCCGCCCGCAGACCCCATCTATAAAAGTCTGTTCCCACTCGCATCGTCACGCGGATAAAAATAAGGCAAGTCGCTATTTGCAACAATTTAATGACGCTTGCTTTAAAAACACGCATTCTTTTATCGCTCACTAAAACCTCTGGCCTTCTGTTCCATCACGTCCAAGGAACAAATTCAGTTTTACCCACTGGGTAAACCTAACAGCCCATCAGAATCCACAACTTTCCAAATAATGATACACAATTAACCCTTTAAATACTATCACGAACGCGATACACACTTAAAATTTCAGTTCGTACCGCGCAGTAAACACATTCGGACTAGGTTATGAAACATGTAAGTTCACACTGCAGATACACATAATCTCAACTTCTTCTATGAACCATAAAAACATAAATACACTGTGTGGGCAGAACATAAGGGTGTTTTGAACGTTACACCTGGTGGTACATACAGTAACCAGAGGACCTTATAATGTTAACGCAGCTAGATCACGCCTCTGGGGACAGTACCCGCACCAACAGTACCGGCATGGCGGTCGCGAGACTTCCTGAGGAGACGCAACATTGATTGTCGATTTAAACGCGGTTGTAAGAAGTTTTCACGTTACGGCGCTGCGAATACGCTTCCACAAGCGGGTCCACTTAGACTAACTCTGCGCGCATAAGACTACGCAGCGACATATAATGAAACGCCCGTACAACGGGTTCTATCTTAATAGAACTTCGTCATATACGTTTATCTGTTGACGAAGATATTTTACGGAATATAAAACAACGTGCCAATCGCATGACATGTATGTTGTGGTACGCTACTGTTGGATATCATTAGTTAAATACGAGAGATAAACGTATGAAATTTTATACGCATATTCACCACAATGTACTCTGCAAGCTGTATGGGTAACTAAGCCCATGACGACTGCAACCACGTGGAAATGAGGCTGTGACTAATTTAACCCTTTAAAGACGAAGCGTATCTGTTTTATATAAGGGCGCAGGGCGTTCCGCGCTGTAAACACTCTCCACTTCGGTTATAAAAACCAGTCTCTTAATGTTTTATAAGGCAAAAGTTGCTGTTTGTTCTGAGATCCGTACAACACACATAAACGCAATGTGGGCACCACGTAGAATTTTTTAATGTTAAACCTGGTGGTATGTAAAGTTACCGCTAGGCTTTAAAAGGTTAAAGCAAGAAGACTACGTATTAACCCAAATTATGTGCATAAATGGGTCACCAAGTGCCGTATATAGTTCTGTAATCCATACAATTGTACACATCCTTCTGCCCCGTGATCTCAGGTCATAATAAAGTGACAGGTGCCCACTGGATTTCATACAGTTACTGGCGTTGCCAAGAATTATGCTTGTAGCATGGTTCGTTCGTTCGTTCGTTCGTTCGTTCGTTCGTTCGTTGGTTCGTTCGTTCGTAGTCCTTCCCTCTTCTACCTACTTGTTCACAGCAGGTGTAGAGGGTTTTTATTTTCACTTGATCACACTCAAACACACGCCACAATCGGTAGGACTCCTCTGGACGAGGGATCGGCCCGTAGCAGAGCCCTCTACCTGACAACACAAACACTCACACAAGACAAACATCCATGCCCCCGGTGGGATTCGAACCCACGATCCCAGCAAGCGCTCGGCCCCAGACTACGCCTTAGACCGCGCGGCCACTGGGATCGGCACTTGCGGGATGGTTCGATGCTAAAACCGGCTAGCTGCTTCGGTAATAAAGGTGAAAGCAGGTGAGGGGAATTTCGGGTTGGCGTTCACAGACGGCGTGTCGACAGATGATAAAGACAGGGCGTTACCGAACGTCCGAACGTCTAAACTGTTCTACTTTTTCTCTAGCAGTTCTCCACTTCAAGCACCTATTTACTTGTCCTGATCAGTTCCCACTCACAGTCACAGTTTGTATATACAGTCGAACTCGGTTATAACGACATGAAAGGGACTGAATATTTTATGTCGTTATAAACGAGTGTTGTTATAACCGAGGAGTGTAATGTCATAGTTAACAGTGAAGAATTAATTGGTACCACAGCATACCTGACGTTATAGACGAGGTCTCGCTTTAACAGATGTCGTTATAACCGGGTTCGACAGTACATTCATATGATTCTATATTTCAATAAGTATATAACTCCGAACGCTAATCAGTGATGCAGAAACCTTACTAACAAAAACTTTAGCAGTAAAGAAATGTCGCTACATTAACAACGTTCAGTGGCTGCTAGAAGCGGTTTTGCTAAAATGGCAGCTACTGACTTCACATATACACACACCATACTGTCAGTGCAGTGACTCATCTTCGTGTTTCCTAACATCTGTTACACATAACGTTCTTCGGTAACAACAGTTCTGAGCTAACAGACTGTAAAGCAGTTCACAAAACTTTTAATTACTTAATTAGTTACACATTTATCTAGATGGCACAACCGTCAAGCAAATTTTGTGCCTTACGAGTCGCCAAAATTCACCGCAGAAACACTGGTTATGCCCGTATACACACACATACACACACATAAACACAGATACAAAACAAAAATTTGATGTGCCATGTAACAGTGCGGTTTTGTGCCACAATCTACAAAACACTGGGTCACCCAACTTACGTGCCAAGCTCGAGGGCGGCGCACTTAGATAGCAATTGTACATCAAACGCTTACCTATAACAGACAGAGAGGTGTTAAAAATTAACTGGATAGATGAAAAATTAGTTATCTCGATTGGGAATCTTTTTCTCTCTCTCTCTCTTTCTTTACACACACACGCACGCATATATACACACACACACCGTATTCCACCCCTCAAAACACCCATTTTCCCCTGAAAAATCCCCCTGCGTGTTAACATAAGACATCAGGAAGCTATTAAACACACAAAAGTAGATTTACAAGCACTGGATGCGTCTTATCACGTGTAGCGTTTTACAATACCGCAAATACGGTGTATGTACGCCATGAAGATATATAGGGGGCGTGGAGGTACAAATCTGTACTCATTAACTTCGGCACTGAATGGACGTGAATAGTCAAAATCACGTGTCGGCTGCTTTAGCCCCGGTACCCACTGAACAGGAGGCTGGGTGGGCCAAAGTGCCGGTCTGAAGGATTCAAAAAAGATAAAAAAAACTCTTGCCCCTTCCGGGCTTCGAACCCCGAGTCGTCCAGTTCGTAGCCTTCAGTTCAACTCTGTCGGGCACAAAACGCCTCCTGACTACTGTACCTTTAAAGGGTACAGCGCTGTTATATAACCAGTCTTATTCCAATCCTCCAGCTTTACCTTCACCTAAGACATCTAACTTTAACGACCCAATCGCCTTAAGCAAGACCTAACTACACTCGTAGTCACAACTTTCTAATTTGAAATCTACATACTCTTTACGTGTTCGTTTTTACTTACTTGTGCAGCTCTTGCACAATCATTCACTGCTACAGCACAGCACAGGGTTATTCGTAAAGAATGTCGATATTTTAACCCTTTAAAAACAAAGCGTATCTGTTTTATGTAAGGACTCAGTGCGTACCGCGCTGTAAACACTCTCCACTTCGGTTATAAAAACCAATCTCTTCATGTTTTATAAGGCAAAAGTTGCTGTTTGTTCTGAGATCCGTACAAAACACATAAACGGAATGTGGGCACCACGTAGAATTTTTTAATGTTAAACCTGGTGGTACGTAAAGTTACCGCTAGGCTTTAAAAGGTTAAAGACGAAGCGTATCTGTTTTATATAAGGACTCAGTGCGTACCGCGCTGTAAACACTCTCCACTTCGGTTTTAAAATCCAATCTCTTAATGTTTTATACGGCAAAAGTTGCTGTTTGTTCTGAGATCCGTACAAAACACATAAACGCAATGTGGGCAACACGTAGAATTTTTTAATGTTAAACCTCGTGGTACGTAAAGTTACCGCTAGGCTTTAAAAGGTTAAATACGTATAATTTAGGTATCTGCAAAATTAAAAATCTTTGGTTTGCACCATACAATAGGTAAACTGTCAGAGTTCTTCGTGTTATCCGGTTTAAAAAATGGTTTTCATTTCAGCCACCAGACAGCGCTGGGAATGAAAATGGCGACGCCACAGCAAAAGTTGTTTTGTGTACTGCAGTTTACCAAGTCACAATCGGTAACCTATTGGAACTGCCGATACCACCGACGAATGTTGTAATCAGATGGTGGATCATTGTTAAATTTTCTCCTCAACTCACATTGCACTGTGATTAGCGATTATGACTTGGCAAACTGGAGTACATAATACTACTACTGTTGTGGCGTCGCCATTTTCATTCCCAGCGCTGTCTGGCGGCTGAAATGAAAACTTTTTTTTTAACCGGGTAAAAGGAAAAACTCGAACAGTTTATCGTTTGCTGCAAACCAAACACTTTTTAAGTTTACAAATACCTAAATTATACATCTTCAAAATACCGATATTCTTTATGAATAACCCTGTATTTTAATACCCTGCGTACGGGAAGTGCGCATTTTAATGTTGAACGTCATGCGTAAACATCGAAATCTTGCGTTCCTGCCATTACGCGTTTCCAGCTCACCACGCGTTTTGCGGGAATATGGCGACACGTGTAAAGAAAGGTCACCTGTCGGCTTGACTTACTTTAACCCTTCAGTGAGGCAGAGGTTTAAATTCGAGCCACTACCAACGATAAATGGGTTGTAAATTTGTAGTGCCCTTATATACCCCCCCCCCCCCCAGATGCATCGAGGCTGACAGTGAAAAGTTAACTCACACGCCCTTTTCTTTAAAATCTTTAATTAGCAACGGTGATAAACGTTTTAATGGTGCTTAATTTCGGTTGTCAGATATGCTCATAGCATTCCTGTACGTAGTGCGTTCATTTCCACTTAAGTCTCTACACTAATCTCGTTTTTACTTATAGTCATGTGATGCTGGCACACTTCTGCACAACAGGATCGTAAAATACATTCTCATCGCGTCTGTTTCACAACAAACACAACGCGGCGCGCTGTGTCGTTTCTTATCGTGAAGTGCTTCGTTGTTTGTTTCACTCTATAAGGCTACAGCCTACCTGTTACCCCTCGGTAACTCCCAGTTCAACACCCACCACTCTGAAAAAAAATATATATTTGTACCTAAATTTGGCTAATACACTTGCGACTTTACTAAGTGACTCTGGGAGAATACACTGGGAGCAGAAAAACGCAATTTGGCTAATACACTTGTGACTTCACCAAGTGACTCCGGCAGAATACACTAGGAGCAGAAAAACGCAGTTTGGCTAATACACTTGTGACTTCACCAAGTGACTCCGGCAGAATACACTAGGAGCAGAAAAACGCAATTTGGCTAATACACTTGTGACTTCACCAAGTGACTCTGGGAGAATACACTAGGAGCAGAAAAACGCGATTTGGCTAATACACTTGCGACTTTACTAAGTGACTCTGGCAGAATACACTGGGAGCAGAAAAACGCAATTTGGGTTCGATTCCCAGCACAGGCAAGAGATAATTACGCTTCCCCATAACGCGAGATTGGTACCGCGCAACCCAGCCAGGCAAAGGATGCCGGCGTCTCTTTCAACGGGAGATGACGCGACCGGTGCGCGTGAAGTTGACCATTCAACCGCTATCCACTACCGACGTAAGAAATACATGGAGTTACATAACTACTCTCCCATATATCTTAATGCTGCACCCTGCGGGGATACCATTAAAATCGCTGTCCGTATGGACGTACCGGCTGGAGAACCGCTCAACGGATATTCATGAAATTTTAAACTGAAAAATCTCACGATATATTGTCCAACCATTCGAATTTTCGTTTACATCAGTCAAGTCTGACGACTCAGCATCAGTTCGGACCTGCACACATCTCGACCGTAAGCGGCTGAATGTTTAACCGTTTAAAGACGAAGCGTATATCTTTCATATAAGGACTCGGTGCGTACCGCGCTGTAAACACTCTCCACTTCGGTTATAAAAACCAATCTCTTAATGTTTTATAAGGCAAAAACCGCTGTTTGTTCTGAGATCCGTACAAAACACATAAACGCAAAGTGGGCACCACGTAGAATTTTTTAATGTTAAACCTGGTGGTATGGAAAGTTACTGCTAGGCTTTAAAAGGTTAAACTAACCAACCAACTCCATAAAGCACAGCCCTTCTTGAGAAGCTAACAGTTCCTTTGTCACAAAAAAAATCACGCATTTTACGGAACCCGAAGTTTCATCACCTTGTCCACAACAGCCCGCCACTTATCCCTCTCCTAAGCCAGATTAATCCAGACTACTACCTCCATTTTATTTCTCGAACATCTGGTTTAAAAATTATCCCCTGTATCTTCCTACGGATCTCTTTCCCTCACGTATTCCCACCACAACTCTGAAACAGCTAAATATTTATCACAGCGAAACACGTTTCAAAACAAAAACTCACAAAGAAGACAAACATTTCACGTTCAGTTCATTTTTCTCTTCATTTTTCGGTACGTCGTACAGTTTTAAAGCCACTTCTACATTCCCGAACGGTTATGCTGAACCATAAGCAATGATCCTACACACATATTTTCCATCCTAAAAACAAAAGAAAATATCGGCTACGTTTGTAATCAGGTTTGTTTGATTCTCCACAGCAACAACCCCAGGCCCGTCAATGTGGGATTTGTGGACAACGTAGTATTGGGACAGGTTTTTCTCCGGGCAGGTGTTGTTTTTCTCAGTATCACTCAACCAACGCTCCATACACATTCATATATCACCGTCGCTATGCAACTGACAGCGTCGTTAGGTAACGCACTTAAAATCTCCACCGCCATAAGCCTTGAACCTGAACCCAGTTACCATCTCGAAAGCTACTGATAAAAGTACGGGTTTAGTTTAGTATGTTTCCATAGACACACAGACCGACATTCTTACTCTGGAACATGTGTGTGTCAGCTCCAAGCGCCGGCACCTTTACCCAGGGTAAACGCCGAACAGAATGGGGTGGAACCCAGATTTGGTCAGAAGGCGGTGGGAAAGAGAAGCGTCACAGGTTGAATTTCAATTCCAGATGAAGAGCGATATGGATGACCTAGGATCACAGCGGTCATTCGTTTAACGCTGCAGTCTGTCTCGGACTTGGTGAACGAAGCAGCCATCAGCTGCAGGAGGAAATGTTTAAATGCATGAACTGTAACACGAGCTGCTTTACACACACTACACACTGAAAACAGCTGAAGACTTGGCAACGTCGGGATTTCGTCTCCCCCACCACCTATGCATGAAAACTTCTAGGCTCAAGGAAGAAGAGATTGGGTGGGTATTGCGGTACAGTCCAACCCAAGAGCCGGGCGACTGCCACAGAGAAACTTCTGGGTATCGAACGTGACGTCAACTAAAAGGTCCCTTTGTCCGCTGACGACAGGACGTGTCACAAACCCTCGCCAAGCGGTGCAACTGCCACAGAGGAACTTCTGGGCATCGAACCTGACGTCTACTGCAAGGTCCCTTTGTCTGCTGACGACAGGACGTGTCACAAACCCTCGCCAAGCGGGGCAACTGCCACAGAGGAACTTCTGGGCATCGAACCTGACGTCTACTGCAAGGTCCCTTTGTCTGCTGACGACAGGGCGTGTCACAAACCCTCGCCAAGCGGGGCAACTGCCACAGAGGAACTTCTGGGCATCGAACCTGACGTCTACTGCAAGGTCCCTTTGTCTGCTGACGACAGGGCGTGTCACAAACCCTCGCCAAGCGGGGCGACTGCCACAGAGGAACTTCTGGGCATCGAACCTGACGTCTACTGCAAGGTCCCTTTGTCTGCTGACGACAGGGCGTGTCACAAACCCTCGCTTCGACGCATCATGAGGCTTTCTGCTTCACTGGACTTCCTGACCGTTGAAGATGGGACCGATACGTTGTCCCGAAACGTCGGTAAAGGTTTACCATTCTACGCTGCGTAACACCCCAGAAGAACGCAGATCTCACCAACATCGCGGCGGAAGCCTGAAGTCACGGAGACAAACTGTAAGTCTGCCCGAAATTCAAGGTAAACGTCATCCCTGTTCACGCCATAAAGGCGTATATGGGAAGCAGCAGTACAGCTCTACTCATTCTTAACTTCGGCAGTACACGGAATGTGTGGTCAGAATCACGCTTCGGCCACTTTACTCCTAGCAAACAATTCCGGTACCCATTTAGTAGGAAGTTGGGTAGCCCCCTAGACATTTTGGCATTCGAACCCCAGACCAGTTAGGCCATTCCACATGGCTCAGTGTAACAATGCACAACCTACATACAACAATCATGGCAAGTCATCACAATGAAGATGACCTGCTCACGCCCAAACGCGTCCACAGAATTCGTGAATAAGTGTTTTAAAAAAGGCTGTATTTGGTGCATGTAAATTGCGAATTGTCCCCAGACGTGGAACATGGATTGAGTTCCCTCTGTCATGATTCCTATACTCGCCGGCTGGGACTACTTTCCCAGCAGGATAACCGTGAAGTACTCAATATTAACCCTTTAAAGAGGAAGCGTATCTGTTTTATATAAGGACTCAGTGCGTACCGCGCTGTAAACACTCTCCACTTCGGTTATAAAAACCAGTCTCTTAATGTTTTATAAGGCAAAAGTTGCTGTTTGTTCTGAGATCCGTACAAAACACATAAACGCAATGTGGGCACCACGTAGAATTTTTTCATGTTAAACCTGGTCGTATGTAAAGTTACCGCTAGGCTTTAAAAGGTTAAAGCCACAATGACTTTCGGGTAGACGTTCTTAGTTCATTCAACGTCCTGCAAAAGACCATCTTGGATTACTCTGCACGTTTTTTCAACAGCACAGTTTGTATATCGTGGAATGTAATGAAAACATTACGATAAAAACGGAGCTTCCTGAGTGGCCCAGTCAGTCCTGAAGCGAACTCCGTCCGTTTCTGACCAATTACTGGGGCCGCATCCCACACGTCACATATGGAACTTCTACAACACAAACTCATACATGGATGGCAAGTAGGTTACCTTTTTGTTGTAAACTGTACAGATATTGTCTCCTTAACCTTTTAAAGCCTAGCGGTAACTTTACGTAACACCAGGTTTAACATTAAAAAACTCTACGTGGTGCCCACATTGCGTTTATGTGTTTTGTACGGATCTCAGAACAAACAGCAACTTTTGCCTTATAAAACATTAAGAGACTGGTTTTTATAACCGAAGTGGAGAGTGTTTACAGCGCGGTACGCACTGAGTCCTTATATAACACCCACACGTTTCGTCTTTAAAGGGTTAAACGTGTACAAAAAAACCCTTTGAACGAAATGGGTTTGCATATGCCAACGCAAGAGAAAAACCATCTCTAGGCAGTCATTTCGTATATCTAGGAAACAAGGAAATTTATTGCATTTTTAGTACACGTTCCAGAAAATGCGGCATATTTCTTAATATTTATGTTTTTTTTTTTCATAAATCATGCACTAAAATTTAAATACCCAACCTTTAGAATAAAGGTTAAATAAATTCTTGGCCATATTCTCCTCAAATGCACGCACGCACACACACGCGCGCGCGCGCGCGCGCACTCTTAAAAATATTTAATGTAATCAAATTGTGGAAAGCCGAATAATACGGGATTATTCTGGCTACGATTCTCCGAAGCAGTTCACAGCCCGCCGCCATGAACTACATGGGACATTCATAACGTGTCGCTCTAAAGATCCAAGATGTGGCGGTTTAGACTTTCAGTCAGACTACACGCTGGGCAGAATCACGTGCCTCAAGGCGCAAAGCCCGGATGCTTCCTCAATGAATAATGTTTCTTTGTGATAATGCCGGTCCCGCTCTGTAATTGTCTCTGAATGACCGGCACCACTATGACCACAACCGCCACGGTTGGGTAGATACCGTGATTCCTTTTGATACTACCGCGTCCGCTGTAGGCGACAGCCAATACAGAACCGCCGAAGGCAACAAAAATTTCGATCACCGGTGGACATTTGAATTCACAATCCATTTATACACCGCACTCACTCGATTAGCAAACGTTACCCAAACTACACTGCGTACCCACGTATCTTATGTTCCTATGTAAGATTAACACTCAATAATGAGATTCGCAAAGCCTTTAACCTTTTAAAGCGCAGCGGTAACTTTACATACCAACAGGTTTCACATTGAAAAATTCTACGTGGTGCCCACATTGCGTTTATGTGTTTTGTACGGATCTCAGAACAAACAGCAACTTTTGCCTTATAAAACATTAAGAGACTGGTTTTTATAACCGAAGTGGAGAGTGTTTACAGCGCGGTACGCTCTGAGTCCTTATATAAAACAGATACGTTTCGTCTTTAAAGGGTTAAAGCCTAAGTGCAAGTACTTTTCTATCCGATGCTCCCCGATTCTCGCATTACCGTTGGCTTTTGCTAGTTTTCCAGGATTCGCCCGTTTTCCCGTCTGGTAAGGGCACCATGTAGGTGAAGATGAGTACAGAATATTGGTGGAAAGACAGTGACAGGTCAAAACTACAGCATTCGGAGGAAAAAACCTGTCCCAGTGCCACTTTGTACAAGATTAACCTGAATCATACATAATGATTCAGCTCGTACCGCGCAGTAAACACACTCCGTCTCGGTTATACAAACCAGCCAGTCAGTGCTGTATAGGGAAATAATCGCTGTTTGTTCTGAGATCCACACAAAACACATAAATACACTGTGTGGGCAGAACGTAGAATTATATATATAAAGACCCAGTCCGTACCGCGCAGTAAACACACTCCGTCTCGGTTATAAAAACCAATCAGTTAATGCTGTATAGGGAAATAATCGCTGTTTGTTCTGAGACCCACACAAAACACAAACACACTGTGTGGGCAGAACTAGAATCTGTGAACGTTAGACCTGGCGGTACGCAAAGTAACCACTGGGATTTAAAGGGTTAAGTCAAGTTCGGGTGAAACCTAACATCACATATAACCTCCCGACTACTCCGCATCTACACAAACGGTCATTCACCCGACATGATATCTGACGCCCATTACGGTGAACACGTGGCCCGTCCGAAATTCGGACAAGCACCCCGACAACAGCGTTCGGTATAACACGATCCACACATAAACAAGTGCCTATCACAGAAGACTAGCGTCAAATGAAACGCGAATTTCATCGCGAACGTAAACACCTGAAAGGTCACAATCGTGGCCTATTCTAATGCACCATCCAACCATTCGCCCAAAATATATGTGGCCGGGATTCGCACCAATCTCACACGCCACACCTCCACCACTCTCCTCCGTCCCCACTCGCCACATGTCTACTTACGTAATCAGCAAAATGTTGGTACATAACAGAAGAAAAACAAACAAATGAACCAAACGAAGGCCACAACCCCCCCCCCCCCCCCCGGACATATGGACTGCTGCGACCTGTCCGTGTCCCACCACCCGCCACTCCTACCGGAGTTCACTTCTTGTCTCCTTGTCAGTCCTTTCCACAATGTCAACATCATACCGTAAAACGTATCAGTGGCCAAAATCCCACGGCGTCTTCACATGCTTCCGTTTCCATATAACCCCGGTTCTTCTGCAGTGTGTACAGTCTACGCAACACACAACATGAACAGAGTACCTACGTATTTACAAACCTATTCTCAATACACACGCTCTTACTAAACAGTACAGTCTGACACGTTCTAACTAGCATGGTCGTGTTATGTCGTTCTTCCACTAGCTGCACCCGTGCCAATAATTCGCACGTGGAAACAGTAAAATATTTTAATCAACAAGAATTACAACATCTTAATCTTAATGAATAGTAAAAACTGTATCAATCGCTGTAATATAATTGTAGTCTCTTAAAAAGCACATTAATCTGGTAAAGAATACTTTATCCTGTTTTCAACTTATGTTATTTGGGCCTAAGAGGGACGTGGCGACAGGGGAGTGGAGAAGACTACATAACGAGGAACTTAATGACTTGTACTCATCACCAAATATTATTCGAGTAATCAAATCGAGAAGAATGAGATGGGCGGGGCATGTGGCACGTATGGGCGAAAAGAGAGGTGCATACCGGATTTTTGTGGGGAGACCTGAGGGAAGGCGACCACTTGGGAAACCCAGGCGTAGATGGGAGGATAATATTAAAATGGATCCTCAAGAAGTGGGATGGGACCATGGACTGGATTGAGTTGGCTCAGGATAGGGACAGGTGGCAAGCTCTTGTGAATGCGGTAATGAACCTCTGGGTTCTATAAAATGCGGGGAATTTCTTGACTAGCTGTGAAACTGTTAGCTTCTCAAGAAGATCTCTGCTCCATGGCGTTAGTTAGTTAGTTAGTTAGTTAGTTAGTTACTTATTTAGTTAGTTTCAACTTATGTATTTTAAAGTAGAGGCTGTACGTTTTATATGACAGAGATATTAACCTTTTAAAGCCTAAAGGTAACTTTACATACCACCAGGTTTAACATTAAAAAATTCCACGTGATGCCCACATTGCGTTTATGTGTTTTGTACGGATCTCAGAACAAACAGCAACTTTTGCCTTATAAAACATTAAGAGACTGGTTTTTATAACCCAAGTGGGAGAGTGTTTACAGCGCGGTACGCGCTGAGTCCTTATATAAAACAGACACGCTTCGTCTTTAAAGGGTTAATACAGGCCAATGCGCGAAGATGACCGCCCGTCTGCTTCTAGCGCCAGTGAAAATGAAGCACACAAACCAGCGTTCCACACTTTAAACGCTTCCTTACAAAGGTGCGAATGTTTGTGGGGCGGCGCATTGTGGAAATAACACTGAGCCTAACTTCAGCCTCGCGTTGCGTCTACACACAACTTGCATGAACTGTTCCACGAAGGCGACAGCGTTCATGTTACTTGCAGCGGAACGCAAGGGCGCGAGGAACTTGACGAGTCTGGTGACAGCAGACGCACAAAACTTCTCATGCACTGTACATCCCGTCTCATAAACGCAACCTATAATTAGCAAGGTATTTCTGCCGATTTAATTACCCAAAATATCCTCCGATATTAAGAATAAAGATGATTTTTGTGGCAATTTTCGGGAGGGGAGTGCGTCTTATGGGGGCAGTAAAACCCGGTTATAACGACACTGGTTTATACGACACCTTGTCTATAGTGTCAGATATTCTATGATACCAATTAATTCCTCACTGTTAACCATAACATTACACTCCACGTTTATAACAACACTCGTTTATGACGACACAAAATATTCAGTCCCTTTCATGACGTTATAACCGAGTTCGACAGCAAATATATTTTTCAAGGTAAACCCTAATGCTTAGCACTGCTTACAACGGCACAAGTAAACATCAACATATAGCAAAGCGCGGGTTATTCAGTTCCCCCACCAACTGCCCGCACGATAGACCTCTAGTTCTTTCGCACCTACAAGAACAAGAGGCAGGCGACTTTCTCTTAAATTACAGCAATCGATACATCAAAACGTGACATCCGTCTCTTTTTCCGCACCAAACGGGATGATTAATACAATCCGGTGCCACTGCAGAACGGTGGGGCTTGACGCCTTCACGGCGTCGGAAAATAAGATGGCGGTCCTGCAGGACCAGTGGCGTAGCTAGATCTGTCTTTGCGCCCGGGTCGAATGATCACAATGATCGCGCCTAACAGAAATCACGAACTTTACAAAAATCACAATTACTTTGTGATTTTTCTCCTATTTGGCTCAATGATTTAAAATTTCCTAAGCGCAGAAAGTAATATTTTCTCCAAAATAAAATCTAACGCGGTTATAACTTCATAAAAGGGACCGTATATTTTATGTTGTTATAACCGACAAGTATAACATTATGCTTAATAGGGACGAATTAACCTCTTAAAGCCTAGCGGTAACTTTACGTACCACCAGGTTTAACATTAAAAAATTCTACGTGGTGCCCACATTGCGTTTATGTGTTTTGTACGGATCTCAGAACAAACAGCAACTTTTGCCATATAAAACATTAAGAGACTGGTTTTTATAACCGAAGTGGAGAGTGTTTACAGCGCGGTACGCACTGAGTCCTTATATAAAACTGATACGCTTCGTCTTTAAAGGGTTAATTGGTACCACAGAATATCTGACGTTATAGACCAGGTGTCGTATAAACCGATGTCGTTATAACCGGGTTAGACTTATTTATTTTTCCCTCCATTTTGCCGCCTCGTGGAATCTGCTGCCCGCGGCGGCGGCGGCGGCGGCACCACTCGCCCCCCCAGCTACGCCCCTGTGTAGGATGCGACGCCGTGTAGTTTGGTAGATATGTACCGGAGGAACGTGCCTCTTCACCTTTTCAAACTGCACGGTGTCACGTCCCGGAAGACAGGAATATCGGCAAACTACATCAGTAACAGTGTACTACAGCAGTGACAGTCAAAAAGAAGACAGCATAATAATAATAATAATAATAATAAATGCAGTCCTTTTTTACGCCCCAGTTGCGTTCCTGAAAAAAGTGGGCGTAAATGAAAAATTGTGTTGCCATCAGAAATAACGGGTTAAAGAGAAAGAATGCGGCCCCGCAAACAAAAAGGCGTACAACAAACGGGCTTAAAACAAGAACACAGGCTGTGATCTCTTAGGCGCTACGCACGAGAATGTAAACGCCAGCCGGCTAAGACTAGCAGATCCGCGCAACCACTGACGTCGCGCTTTCTTCCGGTGAGTCACAGACAAGTTACCACAACCAGTTGTCTGTCCTTCGCGGCCATCCGACGTTCAGCATATGGTGTAAGCCCTGAACGCGTGTTGTTATTCCAATCATGCACCAAAAATCCGTCCTTGAGTGAACGCCGCCATGAATTTCAGCGAAAATATTCTGATTTTGACCTACCTTGCACTACAAAGATTCGGTAATATGGATGCAACACTGTGCAGTGCTTCTTGAGATGCTGACACTTCCACAGTAAGTTAAATGCCCCGCGCTTTATTGAACCCGAAGGTTCATTACCGCATTCACAAGAGCCCTCCACCTGTTCCTATTCTGAGCCACATCAATCCAGTACAGCTTCTCCCTTCCTATTTCTTGAAGATCTACTTTAATATTATCCTCCCATCTATGCCTAGGTCTTCCAAGCGGTTCCTTCCCTCTGGATTCCCCACAACACCCTGTATTCACCTTTCCCCTCCCCCAGACGTGCCACATGCCCCACCCATCTCATTCTTGATAAATTCACCCGTATATTTGGTAAATGCAGATTATAAAGCTCCTCGTTACGTAGTCTTCTCAAATCCCCTCTTACCTCGTCCCTCTTAGGTCCAAATATCTTTCTCAGCGCCCTCTTATGGAACACACAGAGCCCATGTCCCGCCTCTTTCTGGGAAATGCAAATAAAAACACGGAACTGTGATTTCTGAAACAGGTTTAACAAAAACTAAATAACTAAATAGAGTGTCGTCACGTGATCTTGAATTAGCAGTCGGCAGACGCTCCGTCCTGCACTATGAGAGACAAATCGCTTCACGTGCCAGCCTAATGCCCAGTTACTAGACGATACAAGAACATCGATAAAATACCGGCCCACTTAATGGCGAATTATTCATCATCATCATCATCATCATCATCATCATCATCGTCGGCGCTACAACTCAGACACTCTCGGTCTCCTTCAAAAGTTCCCTGCATTCTTCGCGATTCATGGCTGTTGCCCACCACATCCTCATTCCCAGCATCCTTCCCCACATCATCTCTCCACCTGGCGCGTGCTGTTCCCACTTTTCTTCGTCCTTCCGGTTGCATATACATCAATCTCCTACGCGAATCTTCCTCCATTCTTGTAACATGACCAGCCCATCTTAATCTTGTAATTCTGATAATCGCTGACAGTCTGGGCTCTTTGGAAAGATCGTGCAGTTCGTTGTTATATGTACACCTCCACTGGTCACGGTCCTTAACAGGGCCGTATATTCTTCGAAGAGTTTTCCGTTCAAACACATCCACCGTTCTCTCGTTCATTCCGGGTGGTCTCCAGCACTCCGTCCCGTACAAAACTACTGGACGTATCAGCGTCTTATACAGTAAAATCTTTGTATCTGTGGATATAAAATTAGACTTAATGTGTTTCTGGAGGCTTAAATAACATCTATTTGCTATCGCGATTCTATTTAGAACTTCTTCTGTAATTTAACGTGTTCCATGTCCGTGCACTATATCATACAAAAACACTTATCACCAACAAATGCACAAAGAGAGTTTTATCATCAATTGTAACACACTCCTACATGTTTCGACCCTGCTGGGTCATCTTCAGGGAGAACTTTGTTATTGTTACACTAGGGTTACACTTTACAGTTGAGTGAGAATGTGCTGTTGACTGTGTACTGGAGGCGCGAACTCTCTGCGGTCCGGGCCTGCAGAGTTCACGCCTCCAGTACACAGTCAACAGCACATTCTCACTCAATTGTAAAGTGCAACCTTAGTGTAACGATAACAAAGAAGTTCTCCCTGAAGATGACCCAGCAGGGTCGAAACACGTAGGAGTGTGTTACGATTGACGATAAGACCCTCTTTGTGCACTTCTTGGTGACAGGTGTTTTTTCTTCTGTTATATTATCATCCTCAGTATGTACTGTACACAAACAGGCAAAAGTACGTACCTGTTCAAAAGTGTATGGCTGTATTTCCAAAACAGGCATGTCCATCCATCTTCTTGTGTTCATAGCCACACATTCTGTTTTATTCTCATTTATTGTGTGCCCAATTCTCACGGCTGCACTTTCTAAGGAGCGAAATCCTTCTACCAGGTCTTTACGTGTTCTAGCTATTAGAACTACATCATCTATGTAAGCAATTATTTGCACTGATTTTGTAAAAATATGTCCACCAGTCTGTATATGCGAAATCTGTGATCGCCTTTTGTAGGGCTGTGTTAAAAAGGGGACATGCTAAGGCCTCCCCTTGCCTCAACCCATTTGTTACAGCAGAGAAGGAGCTCTGCAGACTTACACTAGGCGACGTGTCCCATAGTTGCTCTGGCCATTCTGGTCAACTCCTCTGACATGCCTGGTTCATTCATCACTTTATACACAATGGCGAATTATATCTTGAAAAACTGTCGCAGAACGATTACAGAAATATTATTAATATTAATATTAATTCATCAACTTTAGGTTAACTGTAATTGTATTTTTATTGTATTTGTAATTGTATTTGTATTGTAATTGTATTTGTATTTTATTTGCATTTGTATGTTGTATTTGTAATTGCATTTGTATTGTACTTGTATTTTATTGTATTTGAACTGTAATTGTATTTGCACTGTAATTGTACTTGTAATTGTATTTGTACTGTAATTGTATTGTAATTGTATTTTTACTGTAATTGTATCTTATTGTAATTGTACTTGTATTTATTTGTATTGTAATTGTATTTATTGTGCGCAGTGCGTGTCCTTCATTGTTTTTGTAATTTTGTGTGCTGTGTTTCGTTTGAGTGTGGTGTGTTATTTTGTGTGTTGTGTGTTATTTTGTATGTTGTGTCTTATTGTAGTACCACTGCCACCCGGTACAAATCCATCTGTAGTCAAAATAAATAAATAAATCATAATAAATAATAAAATACGTGACCGGAGGGGACGGACGTTAGCAGTTACGCAGTAAAGGATGTAATAAGTTTAAAAACAGATATTATCTACTGAAGTCACAGGCACAACAAATGCAGACTGGCACAGTGCTGACCAGCAGATGTCACGGCTTCTACATACAGCACGGACGCACAGATGAACCTTGGATACAGATCGCTTTTATCTCTTACCTGACTGAAGGCAAAGTTGCCCCTGTCCAGGCCTTCGGTCAGCTTCTTTAGACGCTGAGTATGCACGTGCACACACACCTGAAGGCGATTTCATGGGCTTACGTTTCTTTAAAAACGTCAGAATGCTAAAAATCACACCTCGAGAAACGCAAATTTGCGTCATACACATCGGGAACTGTCTGCCCAGCTGCAAGGACTGTCGTGTATTCTTGACAGCCTAGATACATGCTCTTGGTGTGAACTGTACATTCCACGACAGACAATTCTTACGAACACAGAATGACAGAGACAGAGATGGAGCACTGTGCAAACATATAAGACTCAAAATCCAGTGGGGCTGGGAAGGAGGGGGGTGGGGGGGGCATATATATTAGCCTGCAATGATTTTAAATGACTTGCCCAAATCCGGAAGGTAGTGAATTCAAAAATGAACTCAAATAGATGGAGTTTCACGTACTACACGGTGTCTTTAAGAAAGGGCTGGGGGGAAGGTGTCCAGTACACCATGCCATGTGATTTGTAGCTGTTAAAGACAGATGTTACGAGGACAAAAGAGCAGCGTGGGAGGGAGGGAGGGAGGGAGGGAGGGAGGGAGGGAGCCAGGATAGAAAAGTGAATGGTTCTAGTGAAAGATACAAACCTTCCCAGATAGGGTGCCTTACAGAAGGTTTCCGTCTGCAGCCCAGTGACCATGGAAGGTGTGTGGTTGAGAAAGAAAGGTTCCCACTAACTGGTTACGTACAAACTTGCATCCTGTGTACACGCTGCTACTTGTCGAAACATCTGGCGAGTTAAAATCCAACGAGAACCAACTCACACTCTGGATATACCGTGACACGGGGTGTCGTGTATCTTGTGGTGCGATTGTTCAGTAGCTTATGTAAAATAAATGACGAAATGGAAAATACGATGGTGGGCGAACCAGTGACACAAAGACGCCGTTAATGGGGCCGCTCACTACATTCCTCTGTGATTTGCAGAAGGACTAACAAAACTAACTCCAAGGAGTCCTTCCTGAAAATATTACCGGTCCTCAGCTAGTCAACAAAACACCTACATTTTAAGGAATCCGAAGGTTCATTACCGCATTCACAAGAGCCCGCCACCTGTCCATATCCTGAGCCAGATCAATCCAGTCTATACTCCCCATCCCACTTCTTGAAAACTCATATTATTATCCTCCCATCTATACCTACATCTTCCAAGTGCTCTCTTTCCCTCAGGTTTCCCCACCAAAACCCTGTATGTACCTCTCCTGTCCCCCGTATATGTCACATGCCCTGCCGATCTCATTCTTCTTGATTTGATCACCCGAATAATTTGTGAGGAGTGCAAATCATGAAGTTCCTCGTTATGTAGTCTTCTCCAGTCCCCTGCTACCTCGTCCCTTCTAGTCCCAGATACCTTCCTCAGCACCCCATTCTCAAACGCCCTCAGCCTACGTTCCTCCCTCAATGTGAGACACCAGCTGTGATGCCCACTCCACAGTTCGGCCACAACACTGCCACTGGGTGGCGAAGTTAAGAATGTGTGGAACTTGCACTCCGCTGTTTAAGCACGGTGACAACTTTGCCAACTGTTCTACCTTACACAGGCTGTACAGTGCAAACCGTTTGCTCACCCCGCGGTTACGAGACTGTACGGAGCAACGCTCTAAATCCCAGACTTTTTATCGCGTCCCTATAACTTCTGCGTCTTGTAAGTCTTCTAGAAGCCGGACTTTTGAAAGGTCAAACTGTCTTCCCCACAGCCCTTAGCGCTTTCCGTGCAAAGAAAATGTGGAACTGAACAACAGAATAATAGAGCGCCTTGGGCCATAGAGTGAACTGAATCAACATGACCCAAGTGTTTCTTGCATAACTGAACGTGTGGGAATTATATTAAACATGCCTTAGGGCAGGCTTCCTCAACCTTTTGATGTTGTGCAGGAAACTTGGAAAAATTCTGTCTGCATGCAACATGCAATTCAATACACAGACTGAAGCATGAGTAAAGTACACGTGTGTTTGCATGTGTAGGTTGCCTGTGTGTTTTTCCATACATAAAATGCAACAGAGATACACTGACAATAATACGAAAAACCTGTGCAACAGAGATACACTGACAATAATGGGAAAAACTTGTGCAACAGAGATACACTGACAATAATACGAAAAACTTGTGCTACAGAGATACACTGACAATAATACGAAAAACTTGTGCAACAGAGATACACTGACAATAATAGGAAAAACTTGTGCAACAGAGATACACTGACAATAATAGGAAAAACTTGTGCAACAGAGATACACTGACAATAATAGGAAAAACTTGTGCAACAGAGATACACTGACAATAATAGGAGAAACTTGTGCAACAGAGATACACTGATAATAATAGGAAAAACTTATAAAAAGAACGCAATTTACAATCTAGGCTAGCGTTTCGCTCCTTCAGAACATTTTCACAAAACAAATCACTAACGCAATGCGTGACTCCATTAACACGAACCCATCAAAGGTAGAGTTCGCCCTTTCATCTGCCATGATATCACAGAGGGAGAGTAGAGGTATAACTCTACTCTTTCTTTAACCTCGGCGATAGATAGGGATAGGCGATCAACACCGCGCCCCGGCCGTTTGACCCCCGGGGAATGACCCAGTACTTATTGCAGAAGAGGCTGGGTGAGCTGCAGGGCTGGTCTGGACGCGTGCAGAAAACCTT
The DNA here is from genome assembly GCA_013340265.1 of Coptotermes formosanus. Taxonomy (NCBI): domain Eukaryota; kingdom Metazoa; phylum Arthropoda; class Insecta; order Blattodea; family Rhinotermitidae; genus Coptotermes; species Coptotermes formosanus. The sequence goes on from BLKM01003072.1 coordinate 86,542, forward strand.
GCCCCACCCAGATTCGATCCCCGGACCGCCCACCCCGTGGCGAGTCGCTGAACCGACTAGACTATCCCTATCCCTGGCACGTCATCACCTTGTTCCCATGCATAGCCTTTCATACTCTCAAACACGGCAAGACTATGTTCCACACCAAAAGAAAACAGTACAGTACATTTTCTGTACTAATGTTTAGTTTGCAAAGGAGACGGTATGTAAGTCACAATATCTTGCAGTATCTTAGCCTCGCAGCCCCAGCCAACTACAAAGACACGCTGCGCGATGTCGAAGGCCTCCGGACGGTCCTCTGCCTGTAGCAACCAGAGGTCACTGCCGTCTGACCGCACAGCGACACTCACTGTCCGCCCACAACGCGCTGTTCAACGCATGGTCTGTCTATCACATGAGAGAGGAACTGCTAAAGAAAAGTAGAGCCAGAAGACATGGGGAAATGAATGCATGGAGGTTTGTACAGATTGTTAGGGGCGGACAGGCTTGTACAAAATGTAAGGCCAGAGAGGCTTGTAGAGAATTGTAAAGCCAGAGAGGCTTGTACAGAATGGTAACGCCAGAGAGGCTTGTACAGAATTGTAAAGCCAGAGAGGCTTTAAAGAATGGTACTGCCAGAGACGCTTGTAAAGAATGGTAACGCCAGAGAAGCTTGTACAGAAAAGCAACGCCACACAGACTGGTATAAAAATAACGGCCAAAAGAGGCTGGTAGAGAAAGGCAAGGGCAGAGACTGTGGTGCTGAAAGCTGAGACTCTACAGGAAGATAAGGCCACCACGGCTTTTACTGAGAGGTGACACCAGAAGCCCCAGACAAGCATAGACGTGTGGGTCCGGCCGTGTGACATGCTTCACACTGCCTTGTATCTGCAAAGCGAACGAGTTATTCACAAAGGAAGAAAAATATTTGTAAAATATATTTAGACACTCAAATGTACTGTTCATTTCGTTAGCTACCTTATTACTGAAGCAACCTTCATTATTGGAAAAAGGAACAAAACTCAGATGCGTGTCACGCACGTTCTGAAGTTTCCAACGCATGTACCTCATTGGTTCTGCCCTATAAGGACGGGCCATCGTCATGTTTACAAGCCTGCTGTCAGCAAGTGAAGCTATCAACACGTGAAAAACACCAAGCGTGAAGTGACGAGATACAGGCTGCAGACTCACTACTTAATAATGGCGGACGGACAGTGTCTGTTAACACTACTGACATCATAATGACAGCAGACTTACTGCCAGTATCTGCAGTCACAATCACCCAACACTCTCCTACTTTGTATTCAGTAGGTTGTGGCTTTAAGTATCGAATGGGTGATGGGCTATCGTGATAACGTCATTCGTGGAATTCCTCGGTGCCTGTCAGCAAGTGCCCGGACAGTACATTACAATGGTCATGAGCACTTCACTTCGGTTCACTTCCATTGCAACTGACTGTTCACGAATCATAGAACATTCAAAATTGCTAAACTTCAGAGTCGAAAAAGCCTTGTTAAATAAACGACTAGAACATACGGAAGAAGGAACGCATTCCTTCCTCAATATGTTTTAACCTTTTAGAGCCTAGCGGTAACTTTACGTACCGCCAGGTTTAACATTAAAAAATTCTACGTGGTGCCCACATTGCGTTTATGTGTTTTGTACGGATTTCAGAACAAACAGCAACTTTTGCCTTATAAAACATTAAGGGGCTGGTTTTTATAACCGAAGTGGAGAGTGTTTACAGCGCGGTACGCACTGAGTCCTTATATAAAACAGATGCGCTTCGTCTTTAAAGGGTTAAACACGAATTGTGAACCTGAGGATGATCTGATGGGTCGAAACATGTAGTTCTGAATAATAAATAGAGTTTTGTTGTGTTATTAGACGGATTTCGACTTTATTTCCGTTACAAACAACAGAGTGGGATTACCTGCTTTAAAATCATGTAACGGAAATTTGCGCTAAAAATGTTTCATCCATATCTCTTTGATCCATGACACAAGACACGCTACACGTTAATAAAAAATATAAATCAAATTCAAATTTTCCTTATGAAGTGTAGTGCAGTCCTTCCATGACAGCTGACAGCCTGTCACACACATACATACTCCCCCAATACGGTACTCTACGCTAAACCCACTGTGTACAGCGGGGGATTCTTAACCTTTTAAAGCCTAGCGGTAACTTTACACACCACCAGGTTTAACATTAAAAAATTCTACGTGGTGCCCACATTGCGTTTATGTGTTTTGTACGGATCTCAGAACAAACAGCAACTTTTGCCTTATAAAACATTAAGAGATTGGTTTTTATAACCGAAGTGGAGAGTGTTTACAGCGCGGTACGCACTGAGTCCTTATATAAAACAGATACGCTTCGTCTTTAAAGGGTTAATGTATGAGTCGCGCAGCAGTTTAGGGCCTCTCAGGTTTGGATGAGATGCCCAATTCCGAGATTAATCTCGCCTCTCGCCCCAGAACACAGGTGGGAGAACACGGCAGCCTTGAAAATGTCCTGTGAAAGCAGTATTGTGCATACATACAAGAATACTGTGCCCAAAAACTAAATACACAAAGAGTCGCTTACGAGGGATCAACAGAAAGGCACAACGCAGCACGTCAGTACCTCCCGACACGAGATGAACCTCCCTCTCCGATCCCTCATCTTCGGTTCATCGTGCGTCTTCAGATGGTAAAGGAGTGGCGTCTGTGTGTTTAGGAAGACAATTATGCAGCAAAGGCCGCACAATAAGGCAGCTGAATCGACATTTGATTATATGCAAATTCGTTCCTCCAGTCTGAATCCCTACGTACTGATAAATGGAGTTGGCTTCTGCTATCAATACACAAGCACGATATCAGGTGTTTAATTCTTACACCAGGTATTTCACGTTCCGTCGACGTTTTTCAGGGATCAAAAGATCACGACGTTGGGGTATGCTCCAGTGGCATAATGCTCATACCAAGTTTGGTGGAAATTGGTCGACTGACGCAAAAGTTTAAATGGGGAAGACACAGCATGTTTGTGGCATGGCCTTTCTTTCTTTTCAGGCAGGACGGTGGGGTAAAAACGGCCCAAAAAGTTAAGTTCCCATCTACTCGTCAAAGCCAGGGCTGTGGAGTCGGTACACAGAACTCCGACTCCTTCATAAAAGCTCAATATGCATTAATAACGGTAAACCTGCAAGACATTTCATCGCCACCACGTGAATCGACAGGCTACTGTTTAGACTTATACCCTATATTTAAGTATAAGTCTAACGGTTACTGTAGCTATCAGGGCTCTGGAGTTGGAGTATCTAGTTAAGATTTTAGACTGAGGTCGGGGTCAGAGTTGGTACATTTTTACCGACTCCGACTCCGTCTCCACCTCAAATTCCTTCAAACTCCGACTCTGACTCCACGGTCCTGGTTGGAACAAACTAGACACGCTATTTCGCTGAACGTTTCAGATACCCGTTTCACTGTTTTTAAAGCCAGTATTCTACACTTAATGGGGAAATTCAATCAGCCACCATGTGCCTAAACAAGCAACCTTAAAAATGAGACGAATAAACAGAATTTCACATACTGAATGTCGCCTAATATTAAATGACTAACTTTCGCAGGGCCGCCATGATGTAATCTAGAAGATAATGACTTTTAGTGCCATATTTCCGACACAGGTTCATGTAAATCAGTCAACTGGTCTGCAGTAACCAACACAGATTGTATCCTTGCAAGAATGTATCCTATTTCTCAGCAAACAAAGCGTAATGGTAAGACAGGATGTGTGTCACATTCCCTGGGCGGTCCGCACCTCAGAGACATCTGACAGTCGCGTCATTGACTTTGCACCTCACGGGAGGGCGCGCAGACAGACTGCAGTCCCCACACAACTGAAACACAAGACGATCCTTTCGTCTGCCACAGAAGCTGTTAACAATGTGTCTCAGATGAGCGCGTGGTAGTGACAACAGTGCAGGATCTAAAGCACACAACACAGCGGCAACATTACTAACACACACCAGGTACGGATAAACGTCGAGGCAGAGTGGGTAGCAGCAGTTCTTCGTATCATGGGGGGGGGGGGGGCTCGAGGCTTGAATCTGGGCCCGGCCACGGGTTATACTTAATGAAATGTTTTGTGGTTTCAATATGGCATCCACAAATGCCGAACTAGTAAAACGGATTCACTAAACATCCCATCATTCGTCAGTACATATCGCTAGCGAATATGTACTGACGGTAACAACCAACAAACTTTCACTTTTCAACAATCCCTGTTCGTCAATACGCAATCCACAGAGCCAACCTGACAGGCGACACAATTTTTTAATGTTATTATTTGATACTTTCTCTAGCTACGCGCTTCGGCTTATGACGTCATCCGGATAGTAATTCTTTACATCAGGAAGTATAAAAAATAGTTAGCCTGATGATAACATCAGATGCCGAAACATGTGGCTAAGAAAGTACCAAATAATAAAATAAAAAAGTTGGGTCGCTTTTGTTAACAACGTATTGTTCTGAAGTATCTATTCAATCTATTAAAAAATTCTACGTGGTGCCCACATTGCGTTTATGTGTTTTGTACGGATCTCAGAACAAACAGCAACTTTTGCCTTATAAAACATTAAGAGACTGGTTTTTATAACCGAAGTGGAGAGTGTTTACAGCGCGGTACGCACTCAGTCCTTATATACAACTGATACATTCTGTCTTTAAAGCGTTAATTACTGTACGACAGCCCAATGACGATCAGCTGTGACTGAAACACGTATCTAACCTTTTGAATAAACATCTCTGTGTTTGGACGCCCTATAAAAAGATTTGTTACTGAAAGTTCCATACCAAAAGGAGATAAATTCTATAAAATCAAAACACCAATAGAGTTCGAACCGCATCCCTACGCAATAGGAGACGCACATAAACTGCACTGGGCTGGATCGACGGTAGGCGCCGCTGAAAAGTAGACTGTCCCTGTGCACGCCATAAGGAGTATGAGGGACTGGACGAACAGGTCCATTCATTCTTAAACTTGGAAGTCAACTGCGGTAGTTACCCTCTTGGCCCGGCTGCTTCACCACCGCGGAAAAGTGGTTGGGCCCCAGAGGCAGTCTAGACGCTTCGGTAAAGCCATAAATCTGCTGTCACTGCCGATCCGTTGGCCCTGACGTCCGCGGTCCAGTCATCACACCGACCACACTACCCCGGGCTCCCCATTTTAACGTAACGTACCGAACTTTTCACAGAAGCGCGTAAGGAAAGCATCACGGGGCAGCGTAGTCTTCCTCCACGAACACGGGGCCGGCAGCAGTGGCTCAGCTTTGGCAAGTTTATCGTGTAATTTTTTTTCTCTACCTTCGAAGATCAACGCGACATTTAACATTTTAAAGCCTAGCGGTAACTTTACATACGACCAGGTTTAACATTAAAAAATTCTACGTGGTGCCCACATTGCGTTTATGTGTTTTGTACGGATCTCAGAACAAACAGCAACTTTTGCCTTATAAAACATTAAGAGGCTGGAGTTTACAACCGAAGTAAAGTGTTTACTGCGCGGTACGCACTGAGTCCTTAAAACAGACACGCTTCGTCCTTAAAGGGTAAATTCCGCTGTTCCCACAGTCGCATCAGAGCCCGTTAGCTTGATATGGAGCCAGTGGAGAAAATCCTGACGCGTCTTGGTTAGGCTTCGACAGTCAAGTGTTTTATAACCACTCCGTTAAACAAACGCTCGCTTTGAACAAAGAGCTCACACAACCCAACAGGGCCTTTATTTAAAATACGAAATATACATGAAACTCTGTACCTCGCAAAAGTCATTTAAAACGAAAAATTCAAATACAGACAGGTCTCGAACCAAGACCTTCAGAGGAAGATAAAAGGCTGCAGAATCAAGATGGATGACTGTACACTCGCCATTTTGTCTCCAGGGTCTCGTTTCTCTTATCTGCTCAGTCTCTAAATGGCTTCTAGTTACCCGTTTTCCACTTCCCAGTATTCCCTGATTAATTTCGCCTGATGATAATTTATTACCTTATTTCTATTCCAACAAGTTTCAGCACTTCATGAAATAACGTCAATTCCTGAAAACTACGAATCAGCGAACTACACACACATAATCGCCACCCCTCCACTCAGCATGTGTGTGTATTATATGATGCTGTATTAACCGCAGAAGTTACGTACACGCATGGGTACACACAGATTCTTCAAAAAACCTAGAATCCACTTCAAAATTCCAGGCGCCAGAATGGTGACACGAGGACAGTTACGTACCAAGAACCCAGGGACAGCCACAAAGCGAAGTCTGGGACAGATAGATACCAGGATTTGCTTCACAGGTGTCGAAACAGGCAGCCAGAAAGTGGCTAGTGGATAACCTGGTCGTCTTGCTGCAAGACACCGAAATCTCATACAGCGGGTACCCCTCACTCGCGGTTCCAGCTCGTTACTGTTCATAAAACCGGTCAGTCACCCGTACGGACCGGTTCCTACCCAGCCTGTATCACAGATTAGGGCTGATGTCTACATAGTTACAAGAAACATCATACGCCCAGCAGCAAAAATGTGGGTTTTACAGAGCCGTCGATTTATGAACGTATCAAGCAAATAAAACAACCACAACCAACATACGGCAAGGAGAATTTTTACAACTTGGCCCAGTAATTTAACACAGTGTTTTTGCCAAATTAGAAACCATTATTGTCCACTGTTTTGTATGCCAGCAAGCGGACCCTGAACCTCTTGTAAGAACACGAAATGCTGAAGGAAGTACAGTACAAGTTATCGGTGTTCATTCTGTGAAGGCATATGTAGGGGGGAAGCAGAAGAATAGCTCCTCTCATTCTTAACCTCGGTACCAGGTGGAGGTAAGTTGTCAACTTCACGCCCCGACCGATTTAGCCCGGGGGGGAAAAAAACGGCGCCGTTACCCACTGAACAGAAAGCGGAACGCGCCACACAGCCCACCTGGACGCTCTGGAGAAGACAAAAATCTCCCGCCCCCGTCGGAACTGACTTATTAAATATTATTCGAAAGCTATGAGGATCCACCGAAATCAGTGACCCCCTAATCACTGTCTTTGTGTTCACACACCTCGTAAGCTCCACCATAAGTACATGACGCTGTTAAAACCCCACATAACACAGGTCATGTAAACAACCTGATAAAGGAATTAGCGTGTGTACAAACACCTTCACAGCAAAACTGAATCAACTCTCATTAACCCTTTAAAGACGAAGCGTATCTGTTTTATATAAGGACTCAGTGCGTACCGCGCTGTAAACACTCTCCACTTCAGTTATAAAAACCAGTCTCTTAATGTTTTATAAGGAAAAAGTTGCTGTTTGTTCTGAGATCCGTACAAAACACACAAACGCAATGTGGGCACCACGTAGAATTTTTTAATGTTAAACCTGGTGGTACGTAAAGTTACCGCTAGGCTTTAAAAGGTTAAGAGTGTTTTGCACGGAATTTATGGTACGTGAGAGGCGGAAACCGGGAAGTCAACGCAGCAAGCCTTGTTACCAGCAGGTGAACTCTGAGGTTCCCACAGCGGTATCAACATGACGATCTTCTGGTACGCGAACGCATATTGGCCTGATGCCTGCATCTTCAGGGTATTTATTACTTCCAGAAGGAAAGCGTCGAAGTTTTTGGCTTATCCTCCAATTATTCCTGCACGTGCATGCAGCACGTTCGTCTGCCACGCTGCTTTTCCATCCACCGTGCTACACTGCTTTCTTAGCTACAGCCAATTTACCACAGCTGTCTTCAGGCAGACACCATCGGGCCTACCGGAGGATCCGGCCCGAGTCCGCACCAAGCACACGTGTGTGTGTGTGTGTGTGTGTGTGTGTGTGTGTGTGTGTGTGTGTGAGAGAGAGAGAAAGAGAGAGAGAGAGAGGAACCTGGCGGTATATACGTAAAATAACCACAGGGCCTTAAAAGAATAAAGCAATTGACAGCCGTTTCAATCCACATTCTTCTCAATTAACCTTTTAAAGCCTAGCGGTAACTTTACGTACCACCAGGTTTAACATTAAAAAATTCTACGTGGTGCCCACATTGCGTTTATGTGTTTT